>JAFEMH010007731.1:0-78833 GCA_022495995.1 Adenophora triphylla var. japonica
GAAAATTGAAATTCAGGGACTGCCTTGGGAGAAGGGAAGGCCGAGAATCCACATATTGAAGAATACCCTCCGCCTCCCATAGTAATATGCACAAATGGGTTTTGCACAAGAATTACAGAAACATGTGAAAAGGGTGATGTGTTGTGAGTGTAGGTAGTTGGGTAGGAGAGAGAAAATGAAGTAGTGGGTAATTGTTGTGGAGTATGGATATGGGTCCCATTTCCATTTTGGGACTTTGTCTGATTACTTTGGGACGACCAATAGGTGTTTTTTTTTGGCATATTACTATGGGACGGAGGGAGTATTTAGTGTAAAAGCATATGTTAAGACAAAACTCCCGCCTTTCTACTCCCAATACAGGAAGGGAGATAGTAAGGAATGCATCATTTTTGAAAAGAGCAAATAGCAAGAAACACATAGAAGGAGACAATACCTGCTTAAAGAAGAATTCCCATATTCCTCTCCAAAACCAAAGATATTGGAGCCAGTGGGGTCTGAGGCAATGGAACATTCAGTTACAAAATATTAGTTCTTACATAGCGGGGCAGTGCATATAATTTCTCGTCATTTTCCAACAGAAAAACAACTTCAGGTAGTATCAACTTTGTCATAACTCATAACATCCTGTAAACTGATACTGGTATCAACAATGAATAACGCTCCAAAGATAAGGTCGAAGTGCCTAATAGGATAATCTGATAATCGATCTCTACTTGAAACACCTTGCTTGGCCTTTAGCTTCCAGCAAACTATCAAGCCTAGAGGACGCATGAGCGCCTGAAAAGGACGCCGCAAGAATACAATTCCGGGCAAAAGCCACCAGCCACAAATAAATATCTGCATGAAATCCTCAATCAGTGAGAAAAACTCCTTAATGTGAAACAGACATACACAAAAAATTATAGGCCTCCTCCGTCCCATTACATGTAAGACACAAAATGGGTTTTTGTACATAATATTAAGGAAAGTGTATAGTGGAGTAAGTGTTGTGAGTATGAAAAAAGTGAGGTAGGAGAGAGAAAGTGGGGTATGGAATAATAAGTGGATAGATGGTGTGAGTATGACAAGTGGGTCCCTCCATGGATAAATAAGTACTAAAAACTTTCCTTTTTGAGCTTGTGCCTTTTGTAATGGGACACCAAACATGGGGCTTCTTTTGTGCCTTTTGTAATAGGGACGGAGGGAGTACACACATTAACATACATGTATATATAAACCTATGTATGTATATATAGTATATGCCAAAATTGATCATTGAGGCTAAAACTGAAATAAACCTCTGATTTTGCTTTCCTCAATTGCCGATGCAATAGCATCAAAATGCTGCTTGACCATCTACATACCACTGAGCTGACTATCCTATCCTCAGTTAAACCCCGAGGAGGAGCAAAAGATCCAAAACGGGTGAGGATAACACCAGCCTTCAGTGAGGCCGAAGACCAGCATCATTTATTGCAGCAACCCAATCTTTTACTTTACTGCTGTTCTTACTTCTTAACCTTATGCTTCGACTTCCACAAGATACCTATTTTCAATTCTCATAATCAGAAAAAGCAAACTTGCGGTGATACTACGCGAAAATAGAGACTGAATGTAGCAGATAAGAAACAGGACATATATTGACAGAGAAGAGATCCAAAAAGAAACTCCAAGGAGGAAAGAAAGTACAGGTTAACTGAATGTCCACCAACTCCACTAAGGAAGTTGATGGCCCTTTATAGCCCAAGTTAAATAAGTGATACTGCTAATTCCTGCAAGGAAAAATTCCCATATTTCCAGGTTATTCTAAACTACTTTCGTCTATTCTTTCAAGAAGTTGCAGAGGTATTACCCAGAAATTCCAAGATGTATTAGATTAAACCCTCAAGCAAAGCTCAGCAACTCTTTATTACTCCCTCCTCCACAAAATGAAAGTCCATTTATAGTTTTCACAAATTGAAGTTGACTTATAGTCCATTTTAAAAGTGTATATGCAGAAGTACCCTTAGACTCATAGTGCACAATAAAACATGATAGATAGCAAGGTAACCTTAGTAACTTCATATAAAAAAGGGATGGTGATTTTGGGAATTTTTTTTAAAAAAAGGGACACTCAATTTAGGATAGAATGAATAATTTAAATCCCAGCAAAATAAGTAGGCTACACATACATGAAGCTCAACCATATTTTCTTGAACCACAGATTTAAATCGAAAAGGAAAAGAACAGTCTCTTAAACAAGGATTAAAACTTGTTCTGTAAGAAATTTATATTTCATCAAATCATATTTGATGCTCTAGCAGAGAAGATGCTGAACTGCTCGAAGCCAACAACATCCTTCCGGGAATTAGTTTCCTGCAGGACCACCCTACTTATTTTGCTACTGATGTCTACAAAATCTCAGCTATATGGTTAAAGAATAATGATTTGGATCTCTAGAGACGGGTAACATTTTGTCATGACTCATGAGTATATATATATATATATCGGACCTGCAGTATCTTAGCTCCCAAAAAATAAAAAGGGTTAAGAATATGACCTTAAATGAATGGCGTAGGGGATTATGATCATTTATCTCATTTGCCAATGATACTCGACCTTCTCCATTTCCATCTGAGGCTGGTAGCACATCAAAAACAATAATATCTAAGGGCTCAGAATCAAATGGATCTTTGAGTAGGGCCAAGAATCCAGGTTTTAGTACAGCCCAGACCTGCACATAATTCAGATAGAGACTGACGGGACATGGTAATCATTAATCAAGATGAAAGTCTAACCACTTTGCACACTCATCTGTCTAATTATTTGTGCCACAATTCAGATTTCAACTTTAAAGAAAAACAAGCTATTATTATTACTCCCCCAATTCATGTCAACAGTCCTAGCTTTATTCTTTTCATCAACTTGATTGAACTTTACCCAAAATTATGTAACTTAATTTATTTATATTTGATAAGAAAAGAAGTATATTAGATAAATGAGAATTTTATACAAGAGACGGACAAGCTGTCCATCGAAGATGTCAACTTAATTATTATTATGAATTTTTTAAAATTGTTATTGATGGAACATTAAAATGATATTAATAACTATTTTTAGGATTTCATGAAGATAGTGAATATTCCACAATTTTTTGCTCAAAGTTCAATCAAGACCAAAAAGGTCAAACTAGGACGATCAACTTGAACGGAGGTAGTAATACATAACCACTAATGTTATAAGTCCACATCAAAAAGGTATATGTATAACTAATGACAATGACGAGCCTCCATCGTGCAAGCATTCCTACTCTCAGTGGCTTACCCGGACAAATCTGAGTATGAAACCAAAAAGATTAAAAGGGATAGAGTGAGAGCCTATGTTACACATACTCTAGTAATCAACACTCTGTACCTTTTGCCAATTGTCATTGCAGCAATTGAACCAAGGACAAGCGCAACATCTTCTATACTCATCTTTGTTAGGGATTTTAGGTAAAGTGCTTCACCAATACATATTCTTCTTTTTGCTTGGGGGCCATATTCTGGGGGAAAATGATAACTTGGAAGCCTCCAAAAACTTGCAAACCTGCATAAGAAGACTTTTAGTCATTATGTGAGCAAGGAGGCAATAATTGCAAAGATGCATGTTTTGAATGAATATGCTACTCTTATATTTACCACAAGTTAGTGGAAGATATAGCAAGATAGCACTAATATTTACTGGAATAAGAAGATGTATAGATAATCTTCAAAAATAGAACTCCTACAATACCTCGCGAGAATTAACAATATCCATGTTTCCAAGAAAATGATTCAAGTACCCCTGCATTGCTGTCTTTGCCTGGTCTGACATTGAATGCTGTCTTCCAAGAGCCGGCCTAATGATTGGCAGGGCTGCACTAGATGGAACATCTCTGAACAAAAAACCACCTGTAAGAACTATAACCATTATAGCAAGAAATGCGTAAGTTCTCACCAATTCTAACAAGAGAATATAATAACAATCACCTGTTCCTAGCACTTTCCTCATTATGTATAGGAACCATGTCATCATCAGGTTCATCGTCATCTTGCACAACTACAGTGTGATCTACTAGTCCTAAGTTTTGAAGCCATTCTTTAACCTTTCAAAAACAGAGTGCCAGTCATGATAAGTATTGAATCACAATAGCACAATGTATAACAACTACTTCACAGGCGACCAATGATTTACAGCTGTGAAAGAAACATATGTAGAAATGACCTTATACCTGCTCTTGCTTCTCATGAATTTCTTCAATAAATGTTCTCTTCTTCAATGCAAAGTGCAAAAAGAATACTTGTGAGGCTTTCTTCACTAATTGCCATTTGAACTGGTGAAGCCAGAGAGTAACAAAAAAAAAAAATTGTTTATTACCACACGAAGAAAACAAATTCCACACACCTAGCTAGTAGCTTCATAAGATGGTTTTATCAAATAGATTACAGAGAATATTCTGAAAACCAAAGACGACTACAAGATTTTAGCCATGATGCTAAAAAAAAAGAAAAAGGACCAATATCCACGCTTCCAAAGGCTTCCTTCCTTTTTTTTTGGCATAAGTCCATAACCAAGTGATGATTTATGGTTAAATAATTAAATTACACAACAGACCCAACAACAATATTAAGAAATAAAAAGATTGATTCAATCTAAATTCTGTCTGTCTCTACCTCTTAACGTGACAACCAAGTACACAAAGGGTGTCACTAATTAGCTTGTCAAACAACGATTTGAGTTGGAACAATCCAGCATTTTAAGTACTAATTTCACTATAGATATCATATGTCTACTCAATGCTCTTATTACTCCCTATGCTGTACTCGGAAAGTATCTATTTCAACGAACAATTGTTTCTGACATGTAACTAGCAATGGAAGTAAGCATTATAACACTCTGTGTTGCAACAATTATAGTATACATCATATGTGAGGGTAAAATCAGAAACTGATGGAAAGTGTAAGCTTATTTTGTAATGAGGCTTTGAAAAGTACTTACATTAATTTAAAATTAAACTACTAAAAGAATCCTATGAAGATCAAAATTTTCTTCCAACTCATTCGCCAAAGCTTATAACAGCCACCATTTTTTGGTTTGTAAAGTACTAGTCTTAACCCAGAGCAAACTTTACTACCCAAATTGACTCAGCAACATACTCTAATTCCTAGCTAGTCGAACTCAAATTATCACAAGCACTTGAAACTGACTCATATCGCCTCCGAGAATCATGGAGACAACTTTGAAAACTCAAATTTTGAAACATATTCAAAATAACACAAAAATATAGATAATTCACACCATCAATTCTTCATCCAAAAAGCAAAAACAAATGAATGAAATATACAAGTAAATCAAACATACCTGTTTGTATTGAAACTCAATGGTATAGGTAAGAAGCGCGGGGCTAAAATCTGCGGCATCAGGACGAGACACTTGTATAATTGTAGCCTTGGGCAGCTCATCGAATATCCGAGTCGACTCCGGCGTTTGATGAAACGAAAAAAACGAGGACATCATCGACGGTAACGTATCCGATTGCATTTGCATGTAACGCGGACCATCGGCGCCGGTCATCAATTGCTCCGATGCCATTAATTTGAAGTATCACAGTAAATATAAAATGTAATTCGCAATTCGTGTGAATGTATGAAAGAATTATATGTGTGATCTAGATCTATGTAGAGAGAAAAATTTGAATCAAAAGAACGAGAGAAGGTGAGGGAAGAAATTGGTTTTTGATCTTGCAATTTTGTTGTTGAAGATGGTATCAATGGGGAATGTGATAAACTCGTAAATACCCCCGCCCAGATTTATAAGAGTTGGTCTACTTTGAGAACAACAATACCCGTCTCATGGGTGAGATGGGTCAGAATAATCCATGACCCATGACCCAGACTATTTTCACTCTTGTAAATTAAAGAAGCAAAAGGTCACGTCCCAGTGTCCCAACTCTTACTATGCGTACTTTCTCTTTCTAGTTTTTTATTATTTCTTTTCTTTTTGCTTTTTTTTATTATTTTTTTTATTTTCATTATTTTTGTTTTATTATTTTTTTCTTTTTATTATTTTTTTTTCTTTTTGCTTTTTTTATTATTTTTCTTTTTGCTTTTTTATTATTTTTTTTATTATGTACTATTATTTGAATATTTTTCTTAATGTAATGACTGTTGTGTTGGGTTAGAATATTTTTTTTTTTTTTTAGTTTTTATATTATTTTTTCGGCTTTTCAGTGGTTTAGAAAAAGTAATAGTTACCATCTCTTAATGTAATGACTGTATACATATAAAGTAACATTGTTCATAAGTAAACGTAATACCTGTTTTGCAATATCAACTATTACTTAAACAAATGAGAAGTATTACTCAAAATGAAAACAGTTCCTAAAACTATTATTAGTTAAAAAAATAATAATAACACTATTACTTCACAAGTGTAGTACTATTACTTATAGCAATACCAACTATTACTTAAACAAATGAGAAGTATTACTCAAAATGAAAACAGTTCCTAAAACTATTATTAGTTAAAAAAAATAACACTATTACTTCACAAGTGTAGTACTATTACTTATAGCAATACCAACTATTACTTAAACAAATGAGAAGTAATACTCAAAATGAAAACAGTTCCTAAAACTATTATTAGTTAAAAAAATAATAATAACACTATTACTTCACAAGTGTAGTACTATTACTTATAGCAATACCAACTATTACTTAAACAAATGAGAAGTATTACTCAAAATGAAAACAGTTCCTAAAACTATTATTAGTTAAAAAAATAATAACACTTATTACTTCACAAGTGTAGTACTATTACTTATAGCAATACCAACTATTACTTAAACAAATGAGAAGTATTACTCAAAATGAAAACAGTTCCTAAAACTATTACAGTTAAAAAAAATAACACTATTACTTCACAAGTGTAGTACTATTACTTATAGCAATACAAACTATTACTTAAACAAATGAGAAGTATTACTCAAAATTAAAACAGTTCCTAACACTATTACTCCATCAAACCAAATATACCAAAGAAGCATCAACATAAAATTGATGCCTCACTATGAAAATCGAAGCTAGCAACTCGGTAAGTTGATCTATACCCATCTCCCTCGCAGACTAAACACTGAAAACATTTGGGATTCCAAGCATTATCAACAAATGTAACACCCAAATCCATAACCCAAAACTCGGATTGACAAATCTTTGCGCAAATTGATCAAGAATATTGAGGGACTAATATAAGAAGAGAGTGAGAGAAGACCTTCCGAGGACAATGGCCAAGCGGCTTTTGGACATGGTCTCGACCATCTCTTCATCGAAAGAGGACGGGGATCCTTAGGAAATCCGTGGTGATGAGCCGGTGATTGTAATCGCATCCCTCGAACGAAGATGTCATCCTGGATTAATCGTTTCGATTCGAAGTTTCTAGGCGACCGCGACGAGAGCAATGTCATCGACGATTTAAACCCCTCGACTGAACAAATGGAACCCCAGGGTTAGGGCTTTGAGGAGCTACAGCCGGCGGGGAAAGACATTGAGCCGGTGACGGGAATGAAATTAGGGAAGAGATGGATTTTTGGGTCGCCGGTGTGTAGGTTGAAGGTAGGATTTGCCGGAGAAGACGATTGGGAGGGATCCCTGTTATTATTGCGTATAGAGAGAGAGTGATGAGAGAGAGAGAGAGTGGTGCGTGGGTATTATTGGACGGGTCATGGTTATGGATCCGACCCGTCTCATGGATGAGACGGGTTTCTCTGTTCTCACATGAGTTTTTGTCGATTTATAATTGGCCAAATATAGGCAAGCAATGTACTTCCACGGCGTTGAATCAAATAATGCAAGGTATTTTTTTAATACTCTTTTTTTAGTGTTTAAAAAAATACTCATTTAAATCCCCGTCCAAACTTCACCATTTTGGTGTTGCACAAAACTTTAGGAAAGTGTTGAATGAAAAATGATTGTGAGAGAGAATAAGTGAGCGGGTAAGACAAGTGGGGCCCATAATTTAAATGTATGAGAGAAAAAAGTTAGTAAATATGACAAGTGGGATTCATAATTTATGAATATGAGTATGAGAAGTGGAGTATTTATAATAGAATATTAATAAAACTTTTCTATTTTAGGAAAGGTGTAGCTTCTACCGGGACACCCATTTGAATAAAATGTGAAGCTTCGAACGGGACGTAGGGAGTACAACGTAAAGTAATTTTCAAATAATGCAATCAATTTCTTTTTTAATTAACGGTGTTAATTTTTTTTTTTTTAACACATTGATGACGTTGCAAATGAGGTATTGACATTCTAACGAAAGTTGATGTGAAACTTTTCATCAACTGCCACCACCATCACCATCCCAACACCGATCCAACTTCATTATCACTACCTATCATTTATTCCATCGTTGTTGTTGCAGTCGTCGCCACCACAACCACCATTATCATCATCACCACATCCAACAACACAACCATCAAAGATCATTTTTTTTTGTCTCAATAAACAAAAACATGAAAAAAAGATTCAATAAAAAATTGCAATTATGATCGATTCAACTTTTATTTAAAGAAATTAACTCATTCACCTCTCTCATAAAAGAAACAAAAAAAACTTCAAGTAATTACCAAAAAAAAAAACAAAGAGACAGTAGATTGGAGAAGAGGGCGAAGGTAACGACCACGAAGAAACAAGTATTGGAGAAAGAGGTCGACAAAATCAATGATGGTGGAGATAGCTAAGGCGACAAAGTCGGTGTTGCCTTTGGGTTGGGCTTTGTCGGCGCTTGATTTCAGATCCAGCTAAATATGAAGTAGATATACAAAGAGAGGAGGCCGTTGATGATTTTGAGGTGTTCGTTGGAGTTGAAAGGAGGGGGGAAGGTTGCCAGATCTGTTGGTGGTATGGCGGAGATTGAGGCAGTGATGGGGTTGAGGGGATAGAAGGTGAGGAAGGTTGCCTTCTTTTTTTTCTTTTTTTTTTTTTTTTTTTTTTTTTTTTGTTAGGGGAGATGAAGGTAAATGGTTAGGGGAGGAAAAAAAAATAAGACATTAACAATTGTTAATATTTAATTAGTGTTAATTTCGTTACAAGGCATTAATTATATTTAACTCATTCTTTTTTTAACTTGAACATTGCATTATATGAAAAAAGTGTTAAAAGTATTTTGTATTTTTTAGACACTAAAGACTAAGGAGTACGTTGCATTATTTGATACAAAATTGGTAAAGTACGTTACCTTTAAAAGTAATTTTTCCATTTATAATTCTACCGAAATAGAAATCTATGCTCAATATTATGGAATAATTCCATGGTTTGCCCTCGCCCCATATCATTCTTCGCAAAAAGCCCATGTGAAATTCAAAATGAAATTCAAAAGTCCACGTATAAATAGAGGTACAAGCAAAATTTCATAATAACTCAAACTCTTTATTACCGCTTCCTCTTTCAACGATGACGGCTTGACTTCTCCTCTCCTTCTCAATCTTCATCGTTGTCTCCTCTCCTTCTCAATCTTCATCGTTGTCTCCGTTTCTGCAACACATATATGTTAAAGGTTATATTTCTCTTCCTCCTTTTTATCAATCTTGAACATCGCCTCCCTAAGCATCTTTGTTCATGCTTTCGTGTTCTTTATCCTATTAAGGGCACACACAACTCTTATACCTTATGGTATAAATATTTTTTCACAATTTGAATGGAACAAATTACTCCTATACCAAGGTAAATATACTCGTATACATAGGTATAAGAGTAATTTCTGATCTTATACCTTTAGGTATATGAGCAAATTGTTTAATAAAATATGAGATTTTTTATTATTTTTAAGAAAAAATGAAAAATTGTGAAAAAAAAAACCACTCGTATACCTAGCTATAAGAGTAATTTTATATAAGTATTTTATTTTCTACAACACATATGAGTAATTTATTTTCACAAATTTTCATATTTTTTTACAAAATAATAAAATCCGCTCCTTTTTCTAAAGATATAAGACTACAACTACTTTCACACATGCATAGGTATAAGAGTAATTTATTCCATTCAAATTGTGAAAAAATACTTGTATACCGGGATATTAGAGTAATTTGTTTCCTTCACTGCGAGTAGTAACAGGTACACGAGGCCGTAGGAATAGAGAGACGGTGAAGGGCGGCAAAATTTTGCTTAAATAGGGAGGTTCAAATTCGCTTGAGTTCGCCGGAATTGCGGTGAGAATTTTCGTCGGAGCAAGGGTGCGATCGTTGAAATTTTTGCACCAGTGCAGCGGTGTGGAGTGGCTGAGGCGTGGGACAATCAGGGTTTGCAGGAGGAGGAGGGTTTTGTCAAATCTGATTTTGCAATGAATCAAAATGAATGTGAAGCAGCGGAAGACTTTGATAGATGACCGATTTGTTATGTCGGCCTAGGGATAGATATCAATTACTGTTGTAATTGAATCTGCACATAACACTAGTAGAATTTAATCAATACCAAGAGTCGGCAGAAGCAAATAGCTAGTAATCGATCTTCAATTCTCGTAGAATTTAATCGATACAAGGAATTGGCATCCAAAAGGAATTTAATCCGACTCTTGGAATACAAAGGGTAAACACCCAATATCAATTTTCATTCATCATCAGAGCTCCCTTTTACAATGACCTAACACAACTATAAATACTACTAAAACCCTAAAACAACTTATAAATGAAAAGACAAAAATTACCCTAACTAATTATTTTATAAAAACCTAAAACCCTAAAATATAATAAAGCCCGTTTGTAGCAGCGCCCGCCTTGCCCGGCCGCTCCCACAATTGTCCTGCATCATTTCTCGCCTCCTTTGAAAGACTCGTTCACGAGTCTATACCCACGATAGGGACACCACAGGTTGATTCCTCCGAGGTCTGTTGATTGAACAAGTCGGTCACCCTGCCTTTTAAATATTTGAACAAGTCGGCCGGTCATCTTGCCTTTTAAATGTCCCAACAAGTCGGCCAGCCTACCCGTTAAATGTTCCCTCACCAATTCCAAGGATTTGAACTTGGCTCTGATACCAACTGAAGCAGCTGAAGCAGCGGAAGACTTTGATAGATGATCGATTCCATTGTAATCGGCCAGAGATAGATATCAATTCTTTGTTGTAATTGAATCTGCACACAACACTAGTAGAATTTAATCAATACCAAGAGTCGGCAGAAGCAAATAGCCAGCAATCGATCTTCAATTCTCGTAGAATTTAATCGATACAAGGAATTGGCATCCAAAAGGAATTTAATCCGACTATTGGGAAACAAAGGGTAAACACCCAATATCAATTTTCATTCATCATCAGAGCTCCCTTTTACAATGACCTAACACAACTATAAATACTACTAAAACCCTAAAACAACTTATAAATGAAAAGACAAAAATACCCTGACTAATTATTTTATAAAAACCTAAAACCCTAAAATATAATAAAGCCCGTTTGTAGCAGCGCCGCCTTGCACGGCCGCTCCTCCACAAGCTGCACGGTCGCTCCCACAATTGTCCTGCATCAGAATGGGAGAGAAGAGTTCGACATTGAATGAGAAGCGACAAGGGATTGTCGTTCAGAATATCAATGCAAGGGAATTTGGATTCAGAGGGAATTTCGATATGGGCCTTAAATAGTGTGTGAACTTTTGTAAATATCTAGGGTTTTTATAGAGAATGATTTGAGGTGGGGGAGGGGGGCCTTGTGGAATTAATCCTAGTCCGAATAGGGGAAACATGTTGTCATTCATTTTCGAGAATTTGACATATAAGTTCCTGTCGGGACAAATCACTTTCGTTCAAATTCCTCATTAAATTAAATGTACCACAAGTTCTTATGCCAGAAATTGGTCGTCGGCCACTGAAAATCGGTCACCGATCACCGCCTGTCACCATCCATACAATATTATATTCAGCTATACACTATCATACACTGTCATGTGATACAGTATGTTATAGAATAATACAACATAAATAATATAATACGAGAAGAAACTTATGAGACATTATGATACTTTTTTAGAACTTATAGAGCATTTTCCCTTGATATTTAGGCCCTTCACAATTATCATTTTTTTTTCTATTTATTCCTATGTAAATTTCCAAAATAAAGTGTAAACATAAACATGGTCTTAGTTGTTTGATTTAATAGTTAAGGTAATAATCATTAATTATATTTTATTTTAATAAAAAATATCAATTAAAACATGTTTTGGTTGTTGGAATTTTAGGTATAATTTAAGAAAGAGGATGCAAAATATGCACATAAGGAAGCAAGAAAATTAGGTGGCTCTTGAAAATGATCCTTGTGATTGTCGTGGTCGGCTTTTGTTGTTTTATTTCTTTATTTGCTTTGTTTTAAAAGTCCACAATTATCATTATATAG
Organism: Adenophora triphylla var. japonica; assembly: GCA_022495995.1. Taxonomy (NCBI): domain Eukaryota; kingdom Viridiplantae; phylum Streptophyta; class Magnoliopsida; order Asterales; family Campanulaceae; genus Adenophora; species Adenophora triphylla. The sequence goes on from JAFEMH010007731.1 coordinate 12,360, forward strand.
CTAAATACACAACCAATACAATAATATTGTCATTTTATTTTGTATTCATTTTTTAAAAAAAGTTTATTGTATCCCTAGCATTGCCCTTCCTAATTTCGTACGTGCTCGAGTGATTTTTAACTAAAATTTACTCCATAAATGTCATACTTTAACTTTATTGGTTATCAAAAAAATTATAAAAAATTGATTATTTTCATACTATTTTGAAAATGGTTATTGATATATCAATAAAATGAAATACTATTCATAATATTCTTTATATTTTCATAAATAAATGATATATCATAATTAAATGTCGATTAAAAAAAGTCAAGTGCGACATTTAATTTGAGTCAGAGGAGGGAGTATTTTATACGGATGGTTGAAATGATATTCTTACTTTTTTATTCGTTAATGCGAAGATACTTTGATTCATAGTTTTAGGTTGATTTAATTATCAGAATAAACATCTAAAGATTGTTATAGATAATATTTATAATGGTGTATCTATCAATAACAAGTTTTCAATTTTCATCAGAATAATTAAATCAATCTAAAATTATTGCTCAAAGTAACTTCTTGTTAACGACAAAAAAAACAACAACAAAATCTTAGTCTCAAAATAATTTGGGATCGGCTAATATGAATCCTCATGTGTCATCATCGTAAAAGAAAAGATGTAAGAAAATAAATAAATTAGAAGAAGAAGAAAGAGGTGGAAAAAACTGAAAGGAGAAGAAGAAGAAAAAATATATATAAATAGTGATAATAAAAGAATAAATTTATAATAGATAAGAAAAATGGAAAAAAAAATCGACCCCATCACCACATGAATTTTTGCCCTTCATTCCGGCATTTTCAATGTCATATTTTCATCAAATTCAAGTAAACTCATATAATTTTCAATCACCATAATCCATGTTTGCTTGGGTCTTCCCCTACCCCTCACCATCTTATCACTTCTCCACTATTCAGGCCTTCTAACCGGTGTATCACTTGGTCTCCGTATCACATGATCAAACCATATTAGACAATTTCCCTCATTTTATCCTCAATAAGCTCAACTTATATTTTACCCATGATCACCTCATTTCTCAATCGATCACTTCTTGTATGTCCACACATTCATCGTAGAATACGAATCTCCGCTACATTAATCTTATAAACGTTCGTGCGGTATAATTTTTCCTTTAATATATGGGGCATGTCGGGATCACATAAAAATTCTGTAGCACTCTTTCACTTCAACCAACCTGCTTTAATCATATGAATCACAACTCCATCCAATTCTCCATCATTTTGGATAATAGATCCAAATAGCGAAAATCATATACAAATCTTTCCTTTTATCCCAATAATAGGAAACTCTTCTATCTTCATAATACTATTATATACACTAGTACTAACTCCAGTATATATTTCCTTAATAATATCAATATATTTTTTTGAAACGCCTTTCTTTGCTAAAGCTCACCAAACTATCTCTCGACACTTTATCACGTTCTCTAAATCAATGAAAATCATATACAAATCTTTCTTTTTATCCCGATATTTTCTCATTAAATCAATGTTAGGAGAACAAAAAATTATTAAAAAAAATGAATAAAAAATGATAAGGTAGTAATATTTTATTGATTGTATCGATCGATCGTGTGTGAAGAGTCATCATATTTAGCTATATATAATTATAATAATTGTAGAGCTAGAATTTTGTGTTCACATTATTCATATTCAATCATTACATATCTATCAAGGAAAAAGCTCTTCAAATCAATGAAAACCATGAAAAACATTTATGCCCTGCTTTCGAGTTTAAAAATGGAGAGAAGGGGAAAGAAAGGGAAGGAAATTTTAAAAAAAATCCTTCCTTAGCTTGCTTTCGAGAGAAATTGGAAGGAAAGAAATTGGAAGCTTGACAATTTTTTTTTATTATCCCACTTTTACCGTCACATATTTTTTTATAATCTCATCATTACCCTCGTATAGTCCGATCATAATTTTTTTTTTTTTTAACTTGAAACAATATAAAATATAATATCAGTTTATTTACGATATAATTTATATTGTTTCAAGTTAATGCTAGTAATTTAATGGCAATAAAATGAATCGCTTTAAGCAATTTATATGTATCTCATATGGTCGTAGAAAGCAACGACTTACTAGCGGCAAGAACCGAGCAAGTTGTACCAGCAAAAGATCATAGGACTATAAATTGAAAACTGACCTTGTTTAGAAACATTTTTGGTTCAGCAAAACCATGTTTGAGCAATAACCAATTCATCCTACTGACGAGGAAATATGTATCTAAGGCTCCATTTGTTTGGGGGAAAATGTTTTTCGGAAAACATTTTCCTCATTTTCCGGTGTTTGTTTCGCACCAGAAAATGGGAAAAACTTTATTTTTATCTTATTTTCCGGAAAACATTTTCATTTTCCGGAAAACATTTTGCCGAAAATCATTAAAATGTTTTACGCTAAACAAACTGAGCCTAAAATCCCATCTGAAAGTCTCAGAATCCTCCAAAGTTCCAAACTATAGTGCACAAGAAACTTGTATAAGTTACAAAACTTCTTGTATCAACCAACAAGGGATGATAATTGGCTACGTAAATGAAATGAAGGGGGGGAAGGGGTTGCAACGCTCTTCAACTAGATTTTTTTTATAAATGAGGGTATAGAAGTCATTTTATTTTTATTTCCTCTCATTTCATTCTAAAACTCAAAAGCATGAGATGAGAAAATTTTGTTTTACCTTTCATTTCCTTCCTAACTCGAAAGCACATCGGAAGGAATTTAAATTCACTTCCCTACCTTTCTTTTCTCTCCTTTTCCCTCCCCTCCCCTTACTTTCTTTTTTCTTCCTTAAAAACTCGGAAGCGGACCCTGAATGTTGAACACCCCTCAATCCACCCACCAACACACACACACACACAAGAAAAGCAATCTTGGATGCAAAAGGAAAAATCTGCACATGGACCAGCTTTTAAGCGATAACAAATAACTAAAAACTCACCAAAATTACAGAAGAATTTTAGCACTCAAACAATAAATAAAATAACCACCACAGCTTGTAGGGTTTGGGTCTAGCAAACTTCTGTTAGTAAGAAAGATAATACCTGTAAGAAACAAACTACTATATTGTGACCTACATAGAATAAAAATTGCCAAAACCCACTTTCAAATGTGCATCTATTTTGACTTCTTGGCTTTCTTAGCTCCCCTGCAGATGTATACACAAAATTACAAGTAAGAAGTAGAGCTTATAGAGATAGGGAGATTAGATTCGGGTGGAAAAAAGTTTAGTCCCTACTGTGTGGGTTGAGGTGCAGATGCTGGTACTGGTGCCACTGGTGCTTTCTCAACGGGCCCCTGTAATAACGAGAGAAGACGGTACAAGTGAGGCTGGATACAAAACTGGGCAATCGGCTATGTCAGTTTGGACGTACGAGATCAAATAGTGCAAAAAAGGACCATGATTTTGAATGATAATACTCCTGGACACTCTTTATTCTACTCTCGTCACCACCTTTAATAGTAAAGTATTAAACATTCTCATCAATGTGCACACTTGCCCGTTTGGGGGTGTCATTTATATGTGCACACTTCCTAAAATGAAAATCTTTTTTATTATTATATTAACCTACCCCACTTGTCATACTCAAACAATTAAATTGTGGGTCCCACTTGCAAATTCCACTCACTTATGATACTCACAACTCTTTTAAATATATATACTCCTTACTCCATCCTTAATTCCCATGCCCAACAGTAAGTGTGCATATTAAGTTGGGACGGAGGGAGTATATATGCATGTGTGTGTCTAGGTTGAATAATGAAACCTCTTTTTCCAAAGTGAACACGTGTTCAACTATAATCTTACCTGAGCCAAACGCTCTTCCCTCCGGGCATGCTTTCTTTCTCTGCTTGCCTTATTCTTAGCTCGCTTTGCCTCAAATTGGTCAGACAGTGTCTTCTCTCTAGCCTTTTCAGCCTTTGACTTGTGAATACTTTCCATCAGCACCCTCTTGTTCTTGAATACATTACCTTTCACCTTCATATACATGTCATGGTACATGTGCTTGTCAATTTTCTTTGCTTCCCTGTATTTGCGGAGCAATCGGCGCAGAACACGCATTCTCCTCATCCAAAGGATCTTTGTCGGCAATCTTGCTTCCCTTGTACCCTTGCGCTTACCTAAAAACAATTAGGAATTCTATCATTCACAATAAAAACAAAGCGTCTAGCTATGCTAAAAAGTGATGAAGATAGTATAACTTAAAAATAAGCTTCCCACATGGACTTATCCACATACCGACTCTGTGAAGTCAAAACAGCACAAATTTGGATGGCTAAAAATGGTCTTTGGCTATCTCCATTAGCAAAGCAAATTATGCGGTCATTTTGCCTTCATCTCCAATATGGTATAGTGTACCACAAAAGTGAAACTCTATACTGTGCTCAGCAAATATGTCGTATCAATGAATGGAGATGGTTCAGTGAAGAGTTTACAGAATGAATAAAATTCCGGATTGATGAATATGGTCAAGCACAAAATACACAAGGAACACAGGACACAGGGTATCTCCAGTGGCCACTTTTCAAAAGACTCAGTTTTTTTCTATAAGATCAAAAAGCATCAAACTTGATAACCAGCTTCGTAAGAACGGTCTAAAAAAATAAGAAAGACTGCTCAAAACCAACTCCTAAAGAACTGGAGAAAGATGTTTTATTCTGCCCTTTCAACAAAGGGGAAATTACCGCTAGGTCCTTCACCCCAAGTCAAAAGACCAATTAAGATAAGGAATTCGAAATTTAACCACCTAGTCCGGCAACAAAATCAAAATTCGACCTAGTCCCTCGCTAGTTTAAAGACACGCGTGTCATTAAGGGACAACTTGTCACACCCTCTCTCCTCCCTCGCTTTTTTTTTTTCCCTCAAAACTTTAAAATGAAATATCTTAAAATTCAAAAGTCAAAAAAAAATATGAGAGCACCGTTGTGTTAGTATCGTCAAGACGAATCAAACTATTAGCATCAACATATAATCTGAATCAAAATTGAGAAGTTCAAAGTTGTTCCAAGTTGTTTTTAGAAGTTCACAGTTGTTTTTCACAGTTGTTCAAATTCAAAGAACAACTAAGAGAAGTTCATAGTTGATTTAGTTAAGTTCATAATTTTTGCAGAAAATGTCTTCTATTTTACTTAATTCACAGTTGTTTTAGCTAAGTTCACAATTGTTTTTAGTTTTTATTGCCTCTTTTTTTTATTTTTTATTAGATTATTTGACGTTTTTGTTAAATTCACAGTTGTTTTAGTTAAGTTCACATTTGTTTTTTTATCTTTTATGACCTCTATTTTTGCAATTTTATGAAATTATTTGACATATTTGTTAAGTTCACAGTTGTTTTAGTCTTCCATTTCCTCTATTTTTGCAATTTTATAAGATTATTTGACATATTTGTTAAGTTCACAGTTGTAGTTAAGTTCACAATTGTTTTTGTTAATTTCATAAAAAAAGCAAAACTAGAGGCCATATAAAAGACTAAAAACAATTGCGAACTTAGCTAGTGAATTAAGTAAAATAGAAGACATTTTCATGCAAAAATTATGAACTTAACTAAATCAGCCTCTTTTTATAGCCTCTTTTTTTTTATTTTTTATGAGATTATTTGACATTTTTGTTAAGTTCACAGTTGTTTTAGTTAAGTTCATATTATATGTTGATGCTACTAGTTTGATTCGTTTGACGATACAAACATAGCGGTGCTCTCGGATTATTTTTTTTGACTTCTGGATCTTATAATATTTCATTTTAAAGTTTTGAGGAAAAAAAACCGAGGGAGGAGAGAGGGTGTGACAGCTGGTACACACTTGTGTATTTATAAGGAGAGGACTTTGTGGTCATTTCCGAAAATATGTGTCCTAGGTGATCGTTTTTGTTAGGAATTAGGATGAGGAACGACTTGGTAATTGCCCCTTCAATAAAAGTAAGAAAAGTTGGCCCCACACTAGCAAATTCTTAACAAAGTTTCACGCTAGAAATTTCATTTATTATTCAAACAGAAAACCAGTATTTTCAAGCGAACCAAGCATCTTCGAGCTTCTCGCATATTTACCCTTCACTTTGGACTTTAGAAATTTGTAAACAACTCAGCTATCTAGTAATACTTTTGCAGCGGAAAAAAAAAGAAGGCAAGTTGTGAAGGGAGTGCCAAGTCAAAGATGCAAAATCAAAATTAATTAACACCATTTGCAGTTATTTGCACCTGGTATGTTACTATAACAAAGCAACCCAAAAAGACCCCTACCGTATCCCGAGTGTCGCCCTTTTCTTTTGGCTTCCTTCATTCTGCGAGCACGAGATCTAGAGTGAATCTTTGTTGGTTTTCGGATGATGAAACCATCCTTTATCAACTTCCTTACATTTTGTCCTGGCAACAAGTGATCGAAGAGTAATTAGAACCTCAAACAGCATGTACGATTAAAAAAAAATGCACATATAAATAAGCCTAGTTTTACACTTCAGATCTTTGCAGTGACAAGTTGGTTACTTGTGAGTTATGAGAAATCAGTAAACCACAGATTTTCTTTATAATGAGATAAAAAATGCATTGAGAAAAATAATAATAATAAAATATTCAACCAAGAGTCTACCAACGAACAAACCAAACAAAACAATGTGACCACAATGTGAGAGAAGTAGAAAGAAATCACTAGAGCGCCACCCCTAATCCTGAATGGAAAATCTCTCATATGCAACATATCAGTAATTGAGGATCCTCCATATGCTCAAAAGATGTACCTATATCTAATATAACCTCTAAGTTTCCCAATAGACACTTTAAATACACCAGACTTTCACACACAATTGTCATCTTTACCGCTTCAAAAAACTTCCAAACAGGAAGGAGAAATCCATCAACATAATAAGGGTTCGCCCACTTCTTACCCATTATGTAGACCAAAGTGATTCTCCAAACCGTAACCGTAACCGGCTATAACCGTCAACCGCCTTAACCGTAACCGCCTTAACCGAAACCGGCGGTTACACGGTTAGGTTAAGGTTAAGGTTTTCAAAAACCGGCAACCGGCGGTTATAACCGGCGGTTATAACCGTTTAACTAACCGGCGGTTATAACCGCCTAACTAACCGCCTAACCTTGAAATTTTGAAATTTGAAATTCAAATTTCAAATTTTGAATTATATATATTATATTATATATGTTTATATATATAATATATAATATATTATATTATATAGTATTATATATATATATATATATATATATATATATATATATATATATATATATATATATATATATATATATATATATATATATATATATATATATATATATAAAATATTTACTATTTCTTTTGAGGTAAAGGCTCCTAAATGTCCCCCCTTAATTATAAAAGGGTAAGGTTGGTTGTCCCCCTCTTTGTAATTTTATTTAATTAATAAAATTTAAGGGTACCGTCCCTTTTTATTTTATATACTTTCGTTTATTTTTAAAAAAGTTAAGTTTTATTTCTTTCAAAATTCATAACTTTTTTTATATATCTTTTTGCAAAAAATGTATATAGTAAACAAAAGTCTAAAATGGTCTTCTTTATCCAAAAAAAAATAAAAAGTTAACTTTTTTATAAAACTAGTTAAAAATCTGTTAAAAAGTTAACTATTTTCTTCAAAAAAAATGTTAAAAACTGTTTTTTAAAAGAAATATTTCTCAAATAGCTTTGCTTAACCAAAAAAAAAAAACTGTTAAAAAAATCTGTTAAACACATTTTTCGTTAAAATTTCATTTATTTAAAAATTCTTAACTTTTTTTTATAACTTTTTCCAAAAAAAATCATTAATAAGTAACATCTCAAATTGTATTCTTTATTCAAAAAAAAATAAAAAATAAATAAAAAGGGGTTATACAGTACAAAAGTTAACTATTCCGTTAAAAAAGGACCAAACTGAAAAGAAAAAAAAAGCACATTTTTAACCGTGTAACCGTGTATAACCGTGTAACCGTGTATAACCGTTAACCGTATAACCGTAACCGTTAGTACACGGTTAACGGTTAGGTTACGGTTAAGACTTAACGAAATTTTTAACCGGCGGTTATTACCGTTAACCGGCGGTTATAACCGTTTGGACACGTCTGCCCTCAAACCTGAACCAAAAATCATCAACATGCAACATCTCACTATTTAATAATAGACGATCCTCCGGATGCTCAAAAGAGGTACCTAAATCTAAAAAGACCCCTACTTTTCTGGTCAACAATCCATATCCTCGGACTACAACAAAATGTTCCTATCTTAATCTCTCCGGAAAAAAAATCCAAAAAGATAACAAGAAACCCCCTAAACATAAGGACTCACAAAGTGATTCTTTTGTGAAGAAAAATATTTTCTCAAGGGTCCCTCAACAGCCAATGAATTGTGTTGTATTCAAACAGTTGCATTAGATACTGGATTATGTTCACAATCAAAGATCAAGGCAAAATCGTGGGGAATTTCGTATCAGGATTGAATCCAAACATACGCATATATATAGAGAAGGGCGAAGAGAGGGAACTTACGGGAGTTGGCCATGGAGATTTCGCTGACCTCATTTGGGTCGAGCCAGACTTTGCCTTTTCCGCACTTGAGAACGCTCGCGGCGAGCCGTTTCTGGATCTTCAGCGACACCATTGTTTCGCCGTTCGCCGATTTCTCTACCGGTCGGCGGCAACCAGAGAGTTTCGAACGAAATGCGGTGGGCTAGGTTTTATATCACTCCAGCTGAGCTGAATTTAGGGCTAGGGTTTTGACTCGAGTGAGATGGGATGAGTTTAATAGTGAGTCGACTCATCCAGGCTCGCTTTTTGACTCGTGTACACATCAGTCCCAAAGGCATCAAATATTATAGCAATACTCCCTCAGGTATGTAAAATATCAAATAGGTTCCTTCAAGTTTCTGAGTTTACACAAAACCATCCACTCAAATTCTACCTAGCAAATTCGCCCAGCGAATCATGAGTTGTTGGGTTTTCACCCGACGATGTTAAAATTTGGGCGAAAAATCATAAAGGCTCTCGAATCTATTGAGGCCTGGGTGCTACAGTTGTTTGAAGAGTTTCAAGTGTCGAAATTTTCATTTTGCCCTCACTAATTTGTCCCTTTCCCATTTTGTCCTTAAAAAAAAAATTAAATTAAAAAAAAAATTCCTTAATTTTTTTTTTTAAATTAAAAAAAAAAAACCTGTCCTCGAACACGGGCAATTTAAAAAAAAAAAAATTAACGTGTTCTCGAACACGGGCTTATTCTAGTTATTTACAAAAGAAAGTGATCTAATGGCAACAAATCTCACATTTGGAAGCATAAATAAATGAATAAATGATTAATATGAGGCGTAATTGTCTGAAAATAAAATGATACGAGTTGAACATAGTTTTGAGTGGTTATAATAATTGTTTTCAATTTTTACATCTATATATAACTTTGTTCGCAAACATTGAATGTGTAATCAACCACTACGATTTTTACATTATTTGATGAACTGGATTGAGCATATTCTCAAATTTTTAGCTAGGGGTGAGCAAAAAAAAACCGTTAACACCGTTAACACCATTAACACCGAAAAATCGAATTCGAAAAAACCGAAACCGAACTATTTGGTTTGGTTTAGGTTTTAAAAGTTTAGAAACCGAAATTTTCGGTTTGGTTTAGGTTTTAAAAATTTAGAAACCGATAAGAAACCGTTAACACCGATAGTCAAGAAAAGTTTGCACATACTTCACAAGGTCACCAGAAAACTTAGGCATTGCGTGAGCCCATCCAAGCACCTAGATCAAAATATGTGCGAGTAAAAATGTCAGTGCATACAACATACTATTTCTTTCTACTGAAAACTTAGTTGGTAAAGAAAAAAACTTAGTTGGTAAAGAAAAAGAGCAGTCTCAAATTTCTTGTGCTGGGAACCATAAAAAACAACAGCAACAAGAACGAGATGAGGATGCAATGATGAGAGGTATATCATTTTCCAAATTTTTATAGGAGATCTCCCATTATAATCAACGTGCTAACATAGAAGAAAACTCTGTATCTATGAAGATTGAAGTGAGGCTCAGATCAACTTTAACGCCATATCGACCAGTATTTAATTTTCATCTTAAGAAGCAGAAATTTCTCAACTAAGTTGTAAGAGGCTCCAACGGTAGTAAATAAAATACAATGAAAGCACAAACAAACATGCCTCCTTGGCCAGAAAATCTATAGCCAAAAGTCCCTGTAAGACTGGTCTCCCCTTCTCAACTGATGGGGTGTACATTGCAGCAGCATGTGCTCGTGGGCGAAATGCAGCTGGACCTACATAAATGAAACTAAAAATTAAAAATCTTCTATAGCATAAACAACAAAAAAGCTAATTAGCCATCAGCTTTCAGAATTTAGTAACATCATATGCTGAGAAAAGATTTGAAATGGCATCAAATTGAGTCAACGACATAGTCATCATACATGGATTACTTCTGAAAATATGAAGATGCGAACTGCATTAAAATACATAATTAACAATAAATTGTGTTGGCCAGAAAATCTATGATTTTTTTTTTTTTTTTTTTGTGTGTTGTGTTGCTGAATGTCAAAATCTCATTTATATGGGCTGGTTCATATGCTTGGCCCAACAAAGCCCAACAAAAGTAATTGATGCCCAAATAAGGCCCATTAAAGCCCAACAATCCATTAAGACACCGAACCAAACCGATATCACACCGAAACCGATAACACCGAACCATTAAGAAACCGAAGTTAATGGTTTCGATTTACATAAAACCGATAGTTATTGGTTTGGTGTCGGTTTTATCCTAAAACCGATCCAAACCGATCCGTGCTCACCCCTATTTTTAGCTACACTTATCAATTTTCAAACAAGTTTAAGCTTGTCACTAATTAGGGATGGCAACGGGGCGGGTTCGGGACGGGTTTTTCATTTTCCAAACCCGCCCCTATAGCTATCTACCATTGCCCGAACCCGCCCCGCCCCGGTTGCCATCCCCTCCCCTACCTCATTTCCAACCCCATAGTTCGAACTCCCATCACCCCCTTATCCCAGCCGCCTACATCTTCCCCACCACATCTCCGCCACTATCTTTTTTCCTGATGGTCGTCACCATTTCTTCTCAGAAACGTATGAAGATGCTAATCTCAGAAACCTAAGAAGATCATATCATTGCTTCATTTCAAATCGACAATTATTAATTATTTAAAATTCACTCAGATTTCTTCTCTTGGTGGCTTCAATTCTTCAAATTTCCATCTGAGTTGGTAAGATTTTGGGGGGATTTGAATTACTGAAGGAGACGAAATGGAAGAAGGTGAAGTTGACGGCGGCATTGGTGACAGAGAAGATCGGGAATTGGATTGGCGATTTGGGGAATTTTTGGGGCGTAGGTCTTGAAGTCCAAATTCAATAGGAAAATGATGATTTTTAAAAAACAACGAGGAGACAACAATTGTGGAGATGGGTTTTGGAGCAAGTTGTTGGCAGCCATTTACTTTGTCTGTGTGTGTGAGAGAAAGAAAGAATGTGAATGTGATTGAAGATGAAAGGGTGGCTGGGGGTTGAAGTGAAAATTAGTGATTTCTAAGGGTATTTTAGTAATTTCCTAGTTAATCGGGGCGGGTTCGGGACGGAGCGGGGGTAAACCCGAACCCTACAAAAACTCGGCGGGTTTTCAATTTTGGATCCCAAACCCGACCTATTAGGGGCGAATCTTTTCGGGTTCGGGCCGAGTTCGGATTTTTTGCCATCCCTATCACTAATTAAAGGACTACTAAATCAACATATGTATAATAACATCGACCTCTCATTGAGTTGGAGTTATATATACACCATTTTATGAATATTACTTTTTGAGTAGAGACAAGCTAACATTTTTATACGAGCAAGTTTTGGGAGAAACTAGTTTCTCCAAAAATTATAAAAAGTTCATTTTTTTTCTACTTGCAAGTAGTTAGCGAATATTTAGGAACAGTTTATAAAACAGGACTTTCTATAACTTAAGGAGAAACTAGTTTCTCCCAAAATCTTGTGTTTTTATACATCAAGTGTAAGTGTTAAACGCCATAGTCAATATAAATTGAAACTTTTCGAGTGGACACAAGCTAACATGTTTGAAAGTTTCGTGTAGCTAGGAAACTTGGATCACGCAATAGGCAACGGATGTGAGTACAGATGTGTCTCACAACTGTCCACACATCCACAGATAATGCAGCGGAATAAAATAAATAAAAGCAAATTAAATGCAATAACTCAAGAGTTATATACGCTTACTGATCTGTGTGATCAGCAAACTAGGCTTACGCCCAAAAACTTTTCACTATAAAAACTTTTGTTTCTTACAAAAACAAATAAGTGAAAAACTAAAATATGAAAATACTAAACAAGTTCTAATCACCTTCTATGATATGAACAACTCCCCTTTCCCAAGTAGGACTTATTCAATCAGAAGTAAAACAAGAGAACTTTATAAAAAAACTAGATGTGAGTTACGGATGTAAGCTCACAACCTAAAATCAACAAGGACGTATGCAATGAAGAATGTGTGTTTTTCTCTCTAAAAATCGTAGCTTCTCTTTGTGCTGAATGCCTTGTATTTATAGTGCACCATTGAGAAGATCTTCATGCAATCGACCTCTTCCATTGTGAGAATCCTTTTCCTGTATAAAAACATAAACACACTCACAAGGAAATCAAATATTAGTAGGTTAGTCCTAATATAAAACTATGTACATAAATAAAATATATTTACCATATTTACAATTCCTAGTCAAGGTAATATACTTATAAATCTCCATGAAAGTTCCAAAATCTTCTTACCATAATAGAAGTCAAATTAAATAAGGAAACAAGTAGTTCCCTAAAAGCTCACGCTTTCAATCTCCCCCTATTTTGGACTTTCTGGTCAAAACCAAAGATTTATAACAAAAATAATTTATGACCACAGAATATAGAAAAAAACATAACTCCCCCTGAATGGATGTGTGTCCAGATGTGTATACACATCCACACATAAAAACTGCAAAACAAGAATTAGAACATAAAACCAGCAGTTCATTAAGCAAAAGCACAAAACCATTCAGCCATGTCCTAATTAAAGCTATTACAAACCATTGTTTTAAAAACTAAGAACTAAAGCAGAAAATTAAAAATTGTCTTTAACAACCATCATAGCAAAACACCAAAAAAAAAATTCTCCCCCTAAATCACAGATCAAAATGTCTCCACTTAAAACCACTACGCCTTTAGCGAAAATCAGCAAAGAAAGCATCCCACTTTTCATTTCCAGATCCATCTCCCCCTTTTTGACTAGAAAGTTTTGCATGCCATCGAATGAGATTATCCCTAAGAGCTTTCAGATTGTTGGCATGGGCAATGGAGGCTTGAGCTTGAGCTTCAGCTTCTACAATTGCAGCATCTAAGTCCTTCATCTGAGCAACAAAATTCTCTTCAGATGTGACACCAGATGTGTCCACATCTTCCATACCAATCTCAGGAACTGTACCCAAAGGAAGATCCACATGTCTTTGCTTAGGGTCAAGCAAGGTCTTAGATTCCTTAAACAGGGCAAAATTGTCAACAATTTCTTCTCCTTTTTCAGGCTTAACACCATTGGCAATGAGGATTTGGGAAATCAAGGAAGGATAGGGTAAAGACCATTTCTTTGATGGAGACTCTCCATAATCACAAATCTTTCTAAATATAAAGTCACCAAAATTAATGTGCTTCTTAATTCCCAATCTGTAAAGAAGCAAGGCTTGCACCCTAGTAACTGAGGTTTTGTTATTGGAGGGGCAAAGATTGGCAACAAGGATGGAGTGAAGAAAACAGTAAAGGGAAGATAAAGATCCACTTCCTAAGTCTTTAGGCTTCACAGGCCAAGAGGATACTTTGCCATGTGTAATGGCAGACACAAGTTCATCATCCTCAATAGAAACCAATTCATCCAAAAAATCATTCAACCCAAGCAAATCATTGATCACAGAAGGGGTAAAAGGGACAAACACTCCTCTAACATAGACAGTGGGAGGAGAGTAATTTTTATCTAATCCCTTAGGCAAATTAGCATAAAACTCATAAATCATTTTAGGATAGAAGGGAAGGGGATGATCAACAGTTAAGAATAATCCTCTTTCCTCAAAGAATTTGTCCATCCCAAGCTTAGCAAAAGATTCCCTATCCCTTTTCATCTCTATAACAAAGGCTTTGGAAGAAATTAAGGCAAACCTATCCGATGCCTTTTTGGTTAAAAACTTTTTGGAAAAGGGTTTAGGAGAAGAGATAACAGAGACAGTAGATGACATACCCTGATCAGCTTTCTTTCGAGTAGATGTGCGTCTAGATGTGGGCACATCCTTAGACACATCCTTCACAGGGAATGGAACATTGATGGGTTCAATCTCAGTGTCATCAGCATCAGAGGAGTCTAATTCTTGGTCCTCTTTTTCTTGATCAAACTCTTCTCTCCCTAACTTGTAGTTCTCATCAGATGCAGTGTCATCACTATCATAACTAGAGTCAGTCTCATCATCAATGGGCTCTAAATCAGTAGCAGCCACCTTTTTCTTACCCTTTAAATCCATTAAGATTTTAGCTAAGGGCTCTTCATCACTAAAGGATATAAAGTCCTCAACAGGACTAGAGACCGAGGAACGAGAGGGCTCAATAACAGGAGCAGACATATTATCCTCAGAAGGTGAAAACAATAGTGGGGATAATGGATCTGATGGTATTATTGGAGAAGATGGAGCAATAGGATCAACATGGAAAACAGAATCAACATGGTGAGCATCCTCAACAGGAGTAATGGGATCAACATGGGGAGTATTATCGAAGGGGAATTGCGGGGACGGGGTCAACAACCAAGGGAGGAATAATTGGGGGTTGAGACTTAGTCCTGTCAGAGGAGGAATTACCTCTTCTTCTTCTTCATCTTCTTCAAGAGCAATAGCAGTAGAGGGCTTCCCGCCAGGTTTTTGAAGATTCTTGGCCTTGTCAGCTTCGACAATTTGTGAACCCTACGTAACGACGAAGATTTCGACGGGGGGCTGGAGGAGCGAGCGAGGCTTTGGGGTTTAGCTTGGGAAAGCTTCCTCTTCTTGGTTGAAGAAGGTTCCACTGAGGTTGAGACAGGGGCGACATCCGATGGTGGAATCACCGGAGAGGATGGAGCCTTAGGGTTTTCAGCAACTGGTTCCAATGTGGGGGATTTTGGAGAAGAAGCTTCCATTGAAGGATCAGACGAAGGCGATGGAGAAGAAAATTCCGCAAGAAATTTGGAAATCACAGGGTTTAAGACAACAGAACCCTCGCCTTTAGCTATTGAGATGGGAGCAATGTCAAGAACGTCTTCCTCTCTGATGTTTGAATGATCGGCCATTCGATTTGATGAAATTGGGTTAGGTGAAGCAGTTAATGGAGAAATTAAAGCAATGTTGTGAGATTGTGTGCAAAGAGAAAGGAAGAACAAAGGGTTTTGTCAAGGTTTATGGGGGATGGGACGGATGTGAGTGCTCATAAATACTCACAGCTCCCCCTTTCCTACTAAAATTAGGAAACCTTCTCCAAAAAGGTTTAACACAACACAAGATCCTTAAGAGATCTCCAACGGCTAGAAACCTTTGAGGTTACCACACACAATCACCTTCCAAGAAAATAGGGGATTAAAATAAATCAAGGTTTTGTTAGATTTTTATGGAAACAAAAATATTTCGGTCATATCTTTAAATAAAACAGAATCCCAAAAGAATTTTCCAACCTTTTCAAACAAGGATTGATACACACCTTTTTCTTTCATAAAAGATATTGGAGATCAAAAACCTATATAATCAAAGAATGAACTAGGAAAGGAAATTAATTAACTAGCATATTTACAAGGCTCCTATATGTCCTAAAAATGCAATATGCCTAGCATGATGCAAACACACAGGTGATAGAAATATTCTCAGCTTATGGATGTGGCATAGGATGTGAGTCACATATTGGGACACATTTAGATCACAAAAAGTCAATGAGCAATAATCCAATCTGCACAAATTTCTAGGATGCATCCACCAATTTTTTGTTGTGGATTTTTGCAATGTGAGTAGCTTTCACTTTACTTGATCCCAAAGATAGCCCTTTTTCCCAATGATCTTATCAAGTTTGACTTCAAGTTTTTCTTATGAAAATCACTTGATCACAATGGTATGGCTTCATACTAAGGGTGAAGCATTTGTTTCTCACATATATATATATATATATATATATATATATATATATATATATTTCTTTTAGCACCCACTGTGAGATACCTAGGAAGGTTATATCAAGTCACCAAAAGGTAACATGAACAGGAAGTGCTCACAATTAAGTGATCAAAAATTAATGTCAAGATGAGGACTCACAAGTGACCACACTGAGAAATTTCGTGCTAATGCATGATATTTTTGAATTTTTCTTTTTATGATTTTTTTTTTTCAGTTAAACTAATCTACAGATGTGTTAGAGGATGTGAGACACATCTGGTCTCACAGCCTTAGATATCACACAAGCCAAGAGACTTCCTCAAGGAGGAAAATCTCTCCAAATCTAATGCCTTTGTAAATATATCAGCCAATTGATTTTCAGTCCCAACAAATTCCCGTACACACGGTTTTGTTCTACAAGATCTACGATGAAATGATGTCTAATATCAATGTGTTTTGTTCTAGAATGTTGGACAGGATTTTTGGATATGTCCAAGGCACTTTTGTTATCACAAAAAGCAGTCAAAACTTTGCTATTCAATCCATAATCTTTTAGCATTTGATTCATCCAAAGTAATTGTGTGCAGCAACTCCCAAGGGCAACATATTCAGCCTCAGCAGTGGATAAAGACACACAATTTTGCTTCCTACTATACCAAGATACAAGGTTATTACCTAAGTAGAAACATCCACCTGTGGTACTCTTTCTATCATCACTATTTCCAGCCCAATCGTAATCGGTGTACCCAACCAAATTGGTGTTTGTTTCTTTAGAGTAATGCGTACCTAGGTTCACAAATTCCACTCACATACCTAATGATTCTTTTCAAGGCTTTAAGATGGGACACTTTGGGGTTAGCTTGGTATCTAGCACAGAGACACACACCGAACATAATGTCGGGTCTACTTGCAAAGTGAGGTAAAGCGTACTTCCTATCATGCTTCTGTAAAGGGTTTGATCAACACTCTCACCATCAGAATCATGACTTAGCTTTTGGGAAGATCCCATTGGGGTTCTTTGATGTGAAGAGTATTCAAGCTCAAACTTTTTCACAAGATTCTTGGCATACTTAGACTGTGAAATGAACATGCCATCTTTGAATTGCTTAATCTGTAGACCTAAGAAAAAGTTCAACTCACCTACCATACTCATCTCAAATGTGGAAGTCATGCTATCCACAAATTCAATAGCATTGGATCTAATTTGATCCAAACACAATGTCATCTACATAGATTTGTGCCACAAGAATCTCCTTCTTATTTCTCCTCACAAACAAGGTTTTGTCAACCTCACCTCTCTTGAATCCTAGTTGAAGCAAATGGTCAGTCAACCTACCATACCAAGCTCTAGGGGCTTGCTTTAGCCCATACAGAGCTTTCTTCAGTTTATATACATGGTTAGGATATTTGGAGTCCACAAAGCCTTTAGGTTGTTCAACATAGGATTCCTCATTTAATATCCCATTTAAAAAAGCACTCTTAACATCCATTTGATGAAGAGTATCTTGAGGTAACAAGCAATGGCTAGCAGAAGCCTAATGGACTCAATTCTTGCAACAGGAGCAAATGTCTCCTCAAAATCAATTCCCTCAATTTGAGTATAACCTTGAGCAACTAACCTAGCTTTATTTCTAGTTATCACACCTTGCTCATCAGTTTTGTTCTTGAAAATCCATTTAGTTCCTATGACATTACCATGTGAGGGTCTAGGAACAAGAGTCCATACCTCATTCTTCTCAAATTGAATTAATTCATCTTGCATAGCCATAATCCAACAAGATCTTTCAATGCTTCAAAGAACATTCTTAGGTTCAATTTTTGAAACAAAACAACAGAAACTTACCTCGGGAGTATCGAGGAGCAACTCCACAAACCAGCCATCTTTCTATAATCAACTTTGTCCTTTTGTCTAGTTCTCACTTGAGCATGCACATCTCCCACAACTTGTGAAGTGGGGTGGTTTTTCTAGATTTTAGAAGGGATATCCTTTGACCTATCCACACACCCATTCACAATACCTTCGGAGCATCATCCCGATCGAATCGAGGAACTGCCCTCGCCATGTGAGTTTGAGTGGATGTGGGTGCAGATGTGGGTTCAGATGTGGAGGCAGATGTGTCCACATCCTTGGTTACATCCTTATCGTGTTCAACATTTTTATCAAGACTGAAGCTTCTTTTGATTTTTCAAAGACTGCTTTCTTCATCCTTCCAAACAAAGAAGCAACCCGAAACATCATCCTCAACAGTCTTGAGGTTAAGATCAAGTGAGTCATCAAATTTAACATTAGCAGATTCCATAATGGTCTTAGTTTTGAGATTGAAAACTCGTAAGCTCTACTGTTTGTGGAATAGCCCATGAAAATTGCTTTGTCACTCTTTGAATCAAACTTGGACAGGTATTCTCTATCATTGAGAATATAACAAACACAACCAAACACATGAAAATATTTTACGCTGGTTTCTTTCCAAGGAGGATTTGATATGGGGTGACAAAGGTTACCAATCCTTAGGAACACCCTATCGCCAATGTGGCAAGCAAGTGTTTAAAGCTTCGCCCAAAATTTTTGGACAAGTTCTTTGAACTTAGCATGACCCTTGCCATTTCTTGCAAGGTTCTATTCTTTCTTTCAAAGCAATTCCATTTTGTCTGGGGTGATTGGTGCGTAAAACTCATGAGTGATTCCCTTAGAATTGCAAAAATTGGTGAACATTTGATTCTCATATTCAAGGCTACGGTCAGACCTAATCCTCACAGCCTTAAGACCATAAAGATTTCTAACTCTTTTGTACCAATTCTTGAATTCTCCAATTGTTTCGACTTTTCTCTTAAGAACATTACCCAAGTGTACCTAGAATAATCATCAACACACACAAAGGCATACTTTTTCCTACCAAAGCTTTCTACTTCAATAGGTCCCATTAAATCAGTGTGAATCATCTCCAAACATCTAGTTGTGGAGCATTGTTGACCTTTTTATGTGATGCTTTTGTTTGTTTTCCCTTTTGACATGAACCACGTACATCGTGGTTCTTGAAGTTCAGTTTAGGGAGGTCTTTAATGGCTTCAAACCTTTGAAGTTCTTCCGAGTTCTACAAACAGCATGCCCTAATTTTTGGTGCCACGATTGACATCATTAGCTTTTGAGCTTAGGCAAGAAAGATTGTCACCAAATTGGTAACAATTATCACAGATCTAGGACTAGTAAACACACATTTATTATCCTTATCAAACACTTCACACAAGTGCTTATCAAACTTCACAAATAGGTCATCATCACACGCTTGATCGATGCTTATTAGGTTGGCTTTCAAGCCTTCCACATGGTACACATTGTGCAATTTTGGGAGACCCTTCGACATCTAGGGTTCCTTTCCCAACAATCTTTCCTCGAGCACCTCCACCAAAATTTACTTTCCCTCCATTTATCACTTCATAATCAAGAAGGACTCGCTTGGTTTCCAAATATGTGCCTAGAGCACCCACTATCAAAATACCAAGAGCCAGAGACAAGACTCTTGAGGGAAGAGTAAACAACATTGCAGGTGGTAATTGGTTTGGGCACCCACTGTTTAACAGCTTTCTTTTGGGTTGCAGAGGTCTCGTATTGACTTGGATGTGTGTTAGGATGTGCATACATCTTCTCACACATCCGAGGCCGTTTGAAATTACGCATTTTTTATCGCCTTGAGTTTGTAAATGTATGGGCCTAATGTGACCAGGAGCTAGGCAAGAATGACAAATGTAATGCCTCTTCCTTGGTTTCTTCTCACTCGTAATGACTTTTTCTTTAAAAACTTGTTTTTTCACACTTTTTGAGGTAGAAGTCTCACATCCCTCCTTTACAAAATTATTTTCAAAACCTATACCAATTTTGTCACGTTGACCCATAGAAAAAGCTTCTTCCATTTTCATTTTACTTTTGTTTAACTTAGTAAAAGTATTTTCACTTTTTCATATTCATTCTTGAATTTTTCAAGGTCAACTTCTCTTTTGGTCACAAGGACTTCAAGTCTTGCAATGGTATCTTTTTGAGCATCATTTTCTTTTGAAAGTACAGCTTTTTCATCTTCACAAGCACCAATTTATCGTAAAGAGATTTGTTTACCTTAACAAGTACCTCAATTTTGTCCAATCTTTTCATCCAATCAGTATGCAGCCTCCTTGTATGTGGCAAAGAGTTCCTCATAGGGAATGTCTCTTTCTTCATCTTCATCATCTCGAATCTCCTTTTACAGAGAAACAGCTTCAAGACTGGTCAGATGTGACACCGTATGTGTACACAACCGAGCCCACATCCAAGGGATTTTCAGAGTATATTCTTCTATATCTCGCGTAAAAGGCATTAAACACGTAATGGCAATTTAAGACAGACATATTAGCCACTTCTTCTTCCTCATCCTCATTGTCACTAAGGGTAGCGCTTAAGCTCATTCCCTTCTTTTTAAGTGTGTTAGCACACTCATTTGCATAATGACCAAAGCCACGACATGCCCTACATTGGAATGATTCAGATGATTTATTTTCAAAACTTGGTTTCTTGAATCCAAAGGTCGTTGCTAGGTTTTGGCTTTTCAAGAAGATCGGAAGTAGGTCTATTGGGGAATTTGCTTATCCTTCTATTTTTCAAGATAGAACTGAATTTCTTTGAAATAAAAGCTACATCCTCATCTTCAAGATTAGACTTGTCAATTTCAGAGGATAATTCCACAAGCTCTTTTGGTAGAGCCACAAAGACTTTTAAGGGCAAGACTCGTGTGTTTTGTTCTTCTTCCGAGCCTCAAGGTTAAGCTCAAACACGGTCAAGATTCCTATGATAGTGTCAAGACCTACAAGTGTTTGTGTCCTTTGTTTCTTCAATCACGGCTACTTTAATGTTAAACCTTTCGTGCAAGGTTCTTAGAATTTTACTAACAAGTCTTGCATTGGAGATAGATTCTCCTAGACTTGTGCATTCATTTGAAATCTCATGAATCTTAGCAAAGATATGACACAATATCCTCGCTTCTTCCATTCGAAGTAACTCAAACCTATCCATTAAAATTCTAAGCCTGGTAGCCTTCACACTTGGTGCTCCCTCACATTGAGTTTGCAAAATATCCTGCAAGCAGCTTTGGCTATACTTTCATTTGTTATAAGCTTGTACATATTCCCGTAAACATGGCTGGAAATAGCACCCACGGCTTTTGAATTGTAATTTGCGGCTTGTATTTCATCAAGAGTCCATTGTTCTTCGTGTTTTCTTTCAAAGAAGGACTCACCAACACCGAAGATGGCTTTTTCTCCACACAGTAGGAGGTTGCCATGCAACAAGAATGCACATCCAAGCCCTTTCATCAATACTTTTGATGTAATTTCGCATCTTAGACTTCCAAAGAGAATAATTTGTGCCATCCAAGACAGGAGGCCTATTTTGGTGATTTTGGCATTCCATAATGACTACACTTTCTGGATCAACACTCAGTAATATTTCGAGAGTTGGCTCTAATACCAATTGAAAGTTTCGTGTAGCTAGGAAACTTGGATCACGCAATAGGCAACGGATGTGAGTACAGATGTGTCTCACAACTGTCCACACATCCACGTATAATGCAATGAATAAAATAAATAAAAGTAAATTAAATACAATAACTCAAGAGTTATATACGCTTACTGATCTGTGTGATCAGCAAACTAGGCTTACGCCCAAAAACTTTTCACTATAAAAACTTTTGTTTCTTACAAAAACAAATAAGTGAAAAACTAAAATATGAAAATACTAAACAAGTTCTAATCACCTTCTATGATATGAACAACTCCCCTTTCCCAAGTAGGACTTATTCAATCAGAAGTAAAACAAGAGAACTTTATAAAAAAACTAGATGTGAGTTACGGATGTAAGCTCACAACCTAAAATAAACAAGGACGTATGCAATGAAGAATGTGTGTTTTTCTCTCTAAAAACCGTAGCTTCTCTTTGTGCTGAATGCCTTGTATTTATAGTGCACCATTGAGAAGATCTTCATGCAATCGACCTCTTCCATTGTGAGAATCCTTTTCCTGTATAAAAACATAAACACACTCACAAGGAAATCAAATATTAGTAGGTTAGTCCTAATATAAAACTATGTACATAAATAAAATATATTTACCATATTTACAATTCCTAGTCAAAGTAATATACTTATAAATCTCCATGAAAGTCTCAAAATCTTCTTACCATAATAGAAGTCAAATTAAATAGGGAAACAAGTAGTTCCCTAAAAAGCTCACGCTTTCAATGTTTATACACCAAGTGTTTAAGCGTCGAGTAGAGACAAGCTAACATATTTATACATCAAATGTAAGTGTTTAACGCAATAGTCAATATAAATTGAAACTTTACGAGTGGAGACAAGCTAACATGTTTATACACCACATGTTTATGTGTCGAGTGGAGACAAGCTAACTTATTTATACACCACATGTTTAAGTGTTTATTGCCATAGCCAACGTCAACTGAAACACAATACTTCCTTTGTTCCATAATATTGGTTACTGAAATTGAATGTGTGGATATTAAAGAGAAAGTAAATGTTGTGAATATGAAAAATAAAGTAAATTATAGAAAGTAAAATGATTTTTTTTTATCGTAAATGTGAAAAGTTGATATGAAACACCCAAAAGGAAAATAAGTAACCAATAATACAGGACGGGAAGTGTTTTGTATGGCTCAATTTCTCGATCACTCCTAGTCCTAGCCCGATTAGGCTATAAATGGAAGGTAGTAGACTTTTGTAAACAATAGGTGGCTATAAGTTGTTTTCATAAACAATAGGTGGCTATAAGTTGTTTTCAAAACCTAAAGGCATACTTCTGTAAATTCTCAAGAAAAGATATTTTAGTCAAACTTGTACGCCTGCACAAAACAATTTCCCTTCCCAAATCAATTTTCCCGGAAAATCTTTCCCTTTGTTTTCCTTCCCTTCCCATCAAACCCTAACCCGATTCACAATTCCAAGTTTCCATCTTTCAACAATGGAAGTCTCTGTAATCGGCGATCGAGTCTCATCCGTAGCGAAAATCCAAGCTCACTCAGCCGCCAAGTTTCTCATCGATCGTCAATCCGTCCTTCAAATCTCCGCCGTAATCCGTCCCGTGGACGCCGTCGCCAAACCCCCCGTTAAATCACGCAACGTCAAAACAGCTCGCAGGCGCGTCTTGACAAAACGCCACCGTACCAAACGGGTGTCCAGAACGGAGGGCGGTGGTCCTGATGATGGTATATTCGACGGATTCTTCGGGGGAGATGGCCCGTACGGTGGGACCGGCGGCGGAGGTGGCGGTTGGGGTGGAAACGGTGGTGATAATTCTGGATTTGGAGGGTTTAATTGGGACGAATCATCATCTTCATCGCCAGCTGATCCAGCTTTTGATATTGTGTATGAGGTTTTGTGCTGGATTGTTTTCTCGAATTGTTTGCATTTCGCATTCAAGAAGATTATGAGGAGTACGATGAACTGGATAGCGGAACCCTCGGTGAGAGAGAAAGTTCCATTGAGGCTAGCACCAGTTTGCTGAATTTGGTAACACTTTGCAATCTTAATTTCCTAAAGAACCATTCTTCTTAGAATGATATTCTCTCCGTCCGGAGGTATTCGTGGTTAGGATTGATTGGGTACCCGTGGATGATCAGGTTTGATTCAATGTAAATAATGTACATAGGTAATTATGTTTTTATCCAAGAATGTTGGCTTTCATGCCTATGTTGTTCAATGCGAATAAGGTATATGAATTTGCGCCATTTATTGTTCATATGCTGCAAGTGTTTATTACTATTTGTTCAAGTCATATCGAGATAGTGAAATGGTTAATTGTTTCAGTGATTGTCGTAAATGATTTTTCCCTGTGCTGGCTTCGTACTCTAGGCATGATGCAGTTGACATGGAGTAGTTTGTAGTTCTCAATGCTACTGGCTTTGGTATTGTAGGCAAATTGCTGTTGACATGTAGTAGTTTGTAGCTTATAATGCCACTGGCTTTGTAGTTTGTAGCTCATAATGCCACTGGCTTTGCAGTTTGTAGGCATGTTGCAGTTGACATGCTGTAGTTGGTGGTTCTAATGCTGCTAGCTTTAGTATTGTACCCATGTTGCAGTTGACATGTATTATCCCGAAATGAATAACCATAAAATTTTCAAATTTGCTCTGGATAATCGGATTGTGTCACGTCAAGTTACATCCGGGCACTGCTTAAGCATACGTTTTCGGATCCAAATTTGAAATGATACAAATGCCTCTTCATTCTGTTGTGCTTAGCAAAAGAACTGCCTAAGCATACTTTTTCGGATCCAAACTTCTTTGTTTTTTCTAAGTTGGGACGGAGGGAGTAACAGTTAACAGTTCGTATACATATTCTAGGCATGTTACGGTTGACTTGACTATTTTTTTCTTGACAGGTTAGAAAAGAAGACACAAAACAAGAAACCATTCAATCTGCACAAAACTTGGTCCAGTTTCTACCAAAGCAAGTGATCTATAACACTTGCAGGAAAATCTACCAATGAACTGTGGATATATGCAAATAACTTTAAGACCAAATCATTGAAAAAGGTAGCAAAAATGATAAATTAAAGATCTCGTCCAAGTTGTATCCTTGCAAATATGAATTCATATATTGATCACAAACGAAAACTGATAGCATCATACAGCTAGCAAAACCAAAGTTCGAATGAAACAGACTTAAATAAAACAAAATCAATTCTAAACGAACTTCCGCGCTAAAAGACAAGCTCATGTGGTTTCATCCCAGCCTTGAGTGAAAATCGAGCTCCCAAATAAGTTTTCAGATCTGGGACACTCTCAATTGATTTTAACAATGTTGCATCAACTGATTTCTGATCATCCTTCTTGTCTTGTGGGAGTACATTCTTTTCCTAAAAACACAAACGAAAAACACACACACACAGTTAAAGACCGAAAGAGGCCTTATCATGACTCTTTTCATAGACTACAGAGTACTTCGTATGTCCCAAATAAATGTTGCACCTTGTCTTTATTGTCAACTGAACTAACTTTGCCCAGAAATTGAAGAAATTTTTTTTAAAAAATCTTGAATTTTTTATAATTGTTATTGATGCTTCATCAAAAATTCTATAAACAACAATTTTTAGAACTTCATAAAATGATTAGATTTTAGTTAGTTTGGGGTCAAAGTACAATTAAGTTGACCAAAAAAGTAAAGTAACAGAATCAAGGGGTGAAATCAAGAAAGAAGAGGGACTAACCTCCTTGTCTGCTTCAAAGAACTCGCCTTCTCCTTTCTTCTTCTTCTTTTCAACTTGCTTGGCAAAATACTTGTCATCAAACTTCTCCACACTTACCCCAGTGGTATCAACCTTGGTGGAGGTGGCAATCACATATGACTGGTTGACACGCCTCAATGGTACACCATTAATCTTGAAGGGTCCTATGAAGGTAAAACATGAAAACAAAATGTTCAACAAATGTCCGTCGTCCACACCATATCAATCAAGTAAAGGGAAGATGATGAAGGCTGAAGAACATAGTGACAGGAATATCAATAAATAGACTTTTGTATACATGTGTGTATACTATAAATATATGTGCATACATGCATACACACATATAGCCTGTATCTCAACATAAAAAGTCAAGTTTGACCTGTTAATCTTTTTAGGGAATGTGCTTCACATGTTTGTGCATTGATTGCACCATGGTAAAATAGCGCTAAAACTATTTCTTATTTAGGAAAAACCTTAACTTTTTGATCGACCGAAAAGACATTTACCTTAAAACAAGAGGGAGTATGTATATCCTACTATGAGGTATGACTAACAATTACAATAAGATACTTGGTGTCTTCAATTTGTTTCACTTTAATAAAAAAGGGATGATGTCGGAACATCACAATGAAAACACAATACTACAACAAAATTTAGTCCCAAAATAAAAAATAAAAATAAAATACATAGCTATATCAAGGCTTCAAGAGGAAGAACCAAAGACAGAGGGACAATGATTACAGTTACTCTACTTCAAAAGAACATGTCCATTCAAATTGTTGGTCAGACTTTAACAATTTAACTTGACAATTTAATAGAAAGATCGCAAAACCTTAAATACCAAACAAATTAATGTACAGCTCGAATGCCATGTTTCCTCAGTCCCAAATTGAATGTCCAAAAAAATTCAAATTTGCTCAAAAACATCATTTTGGGACGGAGGTAGTAACAAGGAAAACAAGTATCAATCTTCCACCACTATATAGATAAACGCAGAATCAATCCATTATAGTACAATACCCTACAAACTACCTACCAAAAAAGCAGCTATTTGAAAATAAAAAATGCACAAATCCAATTCACTGCACGACAAAAGCCAAACCAAGAATAGTTCTTTCCCCATAAATATAGATCGGTACGAATATACTACACAAATTAACCACACAAACTTAAAATTAGTGATGCATAGTCCTTAATATTGCAAGAAACAAATCCAATTCATAGAATACAAAGAAAAAAACCTTACCAGTGACCAAAAGCAGCCCAGATGTGAGCTGTTTCAAGAAGACAACCCTCTTTCCCTTGAACCTCCCAGCCAAAATAATCAACACAGTTCCTGGTGTAATACTAGCCCTACAAAAACACAAACTCACACAGATCAATAAACTTCCATATTCAAACACATACATACACATTACACTATGTCTTGAATTGGGATTACAGGGGAGGAACAATACCTGAGCTTAGTGGGTCTGGCTTTACGTTTGTTAACAAGAGGCTTCTTGACATCATCGGCGGGATAAAACTTGGGCGGCTTGACGGCGGCGACAGGATCGGCAGGTTTCTTGTCGTGCTTAGGGAAAACGCCGCCATTCTTGGCCTTGATTGCCCATAGACCACGCTTGTGGTACATCTGAGAGCGCGAGTATTTCCCGACACCTCGAATCAGATCAGGGTTCCGGCTAACCGTGGGGGTTTTCCTCGGAGCCATTGATTTTTCAGTTTTGGAGTTTCTCGCTCTTCTCGGCGGAAATGGGAAACGGAGAGAGGTTGGAGAAGAAGATAAAAACCCTTAAGAAACCCTAAGAAGGGAAAGGACATTGGGCTTGTTTCATGATGGCCCAATTAATAGCTCGTTATGTTATGGGCTCATAGTAAAACAAAATACAAATACTATTGTAATAATTTGAAATTAATTTAAATATCCTAATAATAAGCATCAAAAAATTATTATTAATAGTATTTATAATGTTATAACTCTTGTCTTCCATAGAATTTGTAAGGTTTTTTTGTTGATTAGTTGATTAATCCTTCTTTTTAATTCAGATTTGAATTTAGATTTAGACAAAGATATTTCTCTAAATCTACTTCCAGATCTGTTTTTTTTTTTATTTTTTTTATTTTAGTTTTCTCATTTCAGATTTTGAATAATTGAAGAGGATTATTGTGAAATGGTGTTTGATCTATTGTATTATCTCCTTTATAAGAGCCTTTGCATTCTCTCCTTTGTGAGATCCTTGATTTTTTCTTCTGTTTCCCAACGTTCACTGTGGATAATAACATGGCTTGAAAAGTTTGGTTGACGATTTATTGCTAACCCGAAAGCTTTAAATCATAGTATTCTCAATCTATATTATAATAAAGCTTAAAATTAACTTTCTATTAACTTTAGACAAAAAAGGGTTCAGATTAATTCATAATCGCCCTCATCTAATGACTATTATTAAACGATTTTATTTATTTTTAATTTTAATCGTTGGATTATTTTTTAGTAACTCTAATCTAAGGGCTGACATTAAGCGCTTTCCTTTATTCACTTATTTTTAAATTTTTGGCAAAAATCATATTTTCAAAATGTTCTCACCTAACTATTTTTTTTCAAAATGTTCTCACTGAACTTTTACATTTTTTAAAATATTCTCACCCTGTTAACAAATTCGCTTAAAATTTAACGAAATACATTTTTGTTAGTTTTATATAACCTCCATCCCATAAAGTTTATAATATTTTTGAATCCTTTCGGAGCTTGAATCAATATTAAGAATGTAGTTTAACAAAAAAAAAAATATTGCATTCTTTCACCGGGTTAATCAATTTAACTATTAAGTTCAAATCAAGCAAGGGTTCGGGTGATGATATAAAACTTTAACCATACATTAAGGCAGTCGACCTCTCCATCCTCTCTATCGCAGAATACGTTACACTTTTATAGGATCAACCAAATTCATACCGTCAACGTGCCATTGGCACGGATAAGAGTACTAGTGTTAAATATTTTTCGATGTGAATGCTGATAATGATAACGGCAGTGTTCAATATACGCTTGTAGAGGCATCTATGCGTTCCAGGGTATTGATACGAGAGGTATAAGGTGGAAGATCGAGAATGCTACTGCAACTTTATGCACGAACACCATCTTTCGTCGTCCCTATTTTTACATTTCTTGTGTACTTAAAAAGCAATTGTAATTACTGATAATATTTGAGTCGAGCCTCTGATATTTATACAGAGCCTACTCATATTTTTGTGCTTTTGCCCTTAATCTAACGGTGGTTTGATTTAAAAAAAAAATTGAAAGTCTAAAATTATATACGTATGATTAAATTAATTTAAATTTATTGCTCAAAATACTTTTATATAGACAACAATAAATTTTGAAAGATCATTTTGAGAGACAGAGTGGGGAGTTTATAATGGGTTTGTGGTTATTTTCTTAATACCTCTTCCTATCATCCTAAAAAAAAAAAAAACCCACCTTCCTCTCATAATAAGTGCCAAATTTGGCTCATCAATTTTTTTCTATAAGGATTGTGTTTTATTTGATGGTATTTTGCGTGGTCATTAATAAATTAACACTATTTTAAAAATGCGATATGTATTTTAAAGTAAATAAAAAAAATAAAAAATGCAACACTTAGTAAAAAAGTAGATAATAATGGAGAGAGTAATTACAGTACATTATATCTGCCATATTTGCAACGAAATAAATGGAATTCACCAAACTCAATACCATTTCCAACATTTGAAGAACAAAATACAGTTTCCGATCCCAGAAAGACTTTTGAGTATAGAATACAACATCATAACCAAATAAGTAAAAAAAAAAAAAAAAAGCACAAGCACATTGCAAACAAGAAAGTAATACAGTCCGGTTTTTGAATCGAAAAAGGGGATAGTCATATGATAAAACATAAGTAAATTTCTTTACTCGTTTTCGTAAAGTTGACACAACTGCATCGTCGGAATATATTTTTCAGCCAGCCATTTGAGTCAGACGGTGGATGGTACTTCTTGCAACTCTATTACCAGGATCAAGATTCATAACACTTCTGAGGTCTTCCGCCCCAAGTTTGTACTTCTCCATACTCTCATAAAGTAATGCACGTTGTACAAGGACTGAAACGTTTTTCTCATCCTCTTCTAGAATCTGCATAATCAAACACATCAGAGAACAAAACACCGTATGAATATGCAGTGGCGAAACCAGGAATTTATGCAAGGGGTCAAAATTGCAATAATTACAGTTTCAGTGATAAAAATGTTATTTTTAACTTAAAGGTGGTCAAAATGACAGCTCCAAAATCAAGGGTCAAAGAGTTACAATGCACCTATTCTGCGTCAGACTTTCATCATCACACAGCTAGTGAAATTTACCAAGGGTCAAAGAGTTACAATGCACCTATTCTGCAACAGACTTTCATCATCACACAGCTAGTGAAAACATTCTAAACCTAAACAGGATCACCATTTAGCTATAACTCAATGAAGCATGAAACCAAGATTTCATGAGATCTGCCTATGAAGAACCAAAGTATTGTTGAGGATATGTTCCGAAAAAAATAATATATCTGAGACAAATTTGTAACCGCCTTGGGGAAAAGTTCCTATGAAGTACCAACAATCTCCAAAAGTCCCCAAGTTGGTAGGTAAATCAGCACTGAGGGACATGTGGTCAAACACACACCAACTGCCATACTGATTAATCAGGTATAGTGGGACTCATTTGCAAGTGAAATACAATTTCAAACTTTAATTGAAAAAAACAGCAGTTAAAGTATTAAAGTATCAAACCTAAATACCGAGAAAAGTCTCAACTTACACAAGTATGATTTTGAGCATGTCATAAACCTTACAATATTTTTTTTCCAGATTATAAATGGAGGTCCTAACTCTAGATCAAATTTTAAAGTATTAAAGTATCAAACCTAAATACCGAGAAAAGTGCTTGGATGAATCCTCCAATAACTTGTATGAATGGGATATGTTTCCTCTAAAAAAAGCCCCAAATGGATCAAATTTCATCTATGAAAGGAAATTAAAAGATAAAAAGAGGGAGTAGGTGTTGTGGGCAAACACTCTAGATCCAGTTCTGCTGATCTACTTTCCTGACTTTGCAATTTTTCTTCTTTTGTATTTTACTAATCTATTCATCTGTCAACTTTATGTAATGCTATTAGAACTGAAACGGTAGTGTAGTTTCTCTACGAGCAAATATCAACTGCACAGAACATTTGGCAACAACCCAAAATTTTCGATCAACGGAAATTTGTGTATGACTAAAGATCGTTACGCATAATAAAACAGGTTGTGTAAAGTCAAACACTAGCACTGTACATTAAGGATAAAACTTGAAATAAAATCCATCATAAATCATTCTAATAGTGTCAAAAAATGATCATACCTTTGTACAGTCAGCAACAGCCTTCTTATATTCTCCAACTTCTTTGTAACAAGAAGCCCGGGAAGATAACACCTCCATTGTCCCAGCATTATCACCAGCTTTTTCAAGAAGAATAACTGCCCAAGATAGCCACTTTATAGCATCAGGATATTGTCCCTGCTTGTAATTTTCCATACCTTTATTTTTGGCTGACGGACCAGAAACACCAGAAGGCGGGGGCGGAAGTCCCTCCAGCTCAGTGGTCCCACCAACATCATCCCCTCCAAAATCACCCCAATCCTCGGCTCCCGAAAATTGATCTTCAGATCCCTTTGCAGCATTAGCTGCCGGCACAAATGATGAAGCAAACAGTGCATCAAATGAATCGCCCCCAGATGAGGATTGCACAGGTTCCTGAGGTTTCACACTAGGCATACCCGAAAAGTCATCAAAATTTGAAAAACCACCGGAATTTGAACCTGTAAAGCTGTTATTACCACCTCCATAAGCATTTGCACTTGACTTGGGGGCATTCTGAAAACTCCCAAAAGGGTCATCAACTGGTTTAACTTTATCATCTCCATACACATTTGCACTTGATTTCGGGGCATTTTGAAAATCACCAAATGAATCATCCGGTTTACCCTTAACATTCGTTTTACTCCCAGTTTTTATACCACCACTTGCTGGCTTAGCACTAAAATCAACTAAAGATCCAAATGGATCCTTATTTGCATTAGTCCCGACTCCAATTCCACCCCCAATTGAACTTTTTATCGGTTGACCTCCAAGATTTTGATTCCTACTATTATTCACATTCGTTCCATAACCACCAAAGTTTTGCTGAGAACTCAAATTACCAGTTTTTGGTAGCGAATTAGCCATTCCACCCATTGAATAAGCGCTTTTCGTAGACGAAACTGGGGGAGCACTCTTTAAAGGACCATTAGAATTACTTTTATTCTGCCCCAAATTTGACCCAAGCAAATCACTAAACAAATTAGGGTTTTTACCAACAATCCCTATCCCGGTCCCTGAAGAAGGTGGAGCTGCCGAAGCCCAGCTCCGACCCGTTATATCTCCAACCATGGAGGTCGGGCCATTCAATGGAGCGGCGCTGGCAGCATGACTCGGGGCGGGTTGGTGGGTCCATGAGGGTTTGTTGGGTTGCCAAGACGGCGTCGAATTGGGCTTAGGCTGCGTGTTGGACGCGAACGAAGAAGTGTACGGCGAGGGTTTGTTTTTCTGATCGATCAAGGGTTTGGACCGATTTGAATTGAGACCCAGATCGAAATCAAACGCAGATTGATTGGATTTTCCGTAATTCGAATTCATGATGTTCGTAACAAGATTCAAGATTTGGGGAAATGAAACAAAATGATCGAGAAATTGAAGAAAGTTGAATCTATTTGAATCAAATATGAGATCTGACTAGATTCAATGTATACCTGACGAGAGACGGAGAAGTCGCCGTTGCCGGGAGACGGAGGAGGGTGGCAGGAACGACGTCGTGGAAGGTGGTGGTAGCTGAATCTCCGTTTTGTACGGGCGCATATGAGCTTGATTTGGGACAGGGGAGTCTATAAATTAGATTCTTGTTTTTAAATGAGTGAATTACACAATAGCCCCCTATATTATTGGTCAGGTGTCAAATTCGTCTTTAAGATACCAAATTGCACATTCTATTCCTGAATAGTTTTCGATGATAAATTGTGGTAGTTGTTCTAACACCTTCCGTTAAAAACTAGGGGTGTTCACGGTCCGGATTGGTCCGGATTTTATCAAAATTTCAAAAAAACAGGACCGGACCAATTGTTCGGTTCTGCCTAAATTCAGGACCAGGACCAGACCATTACATTACAGGACCGGTCACATTGGTCCGGTTCCAATGGTTCGGTCCATGTCCGGTTCCATCGGTTCCACAAGTTACACTACTATATATTTTTTCTAAAGATAAAACATGCAACAACTATTTTTTTCATGAAATCAAAATATAAGACGATTACATAAATAAAGTTCAAATAAAAATATTCAGACATACAACAAATTAACTGAAATAGAGGAACAAAGTTCAAATAAAAAATATAGGACGATTACGTTACATAAAGAAAGTTGAAAATCGAAAACTGAAAGTTCCATGCTTAATAACAGTAAATTTAAAATTATGAATATATATATATATATATATATATATATATATATATATATATATATATATATATATTATACATAATATATACATAATCGGTCCGGGTTCGGTCCAGGATCATATATATTTTTTCAAAAACCAGGACCAACCCAAATAATCGGTTCCATATAAATTTGGGACCAGAACCAAACCAATTCTATTGGACTGGTCCGGTTTTCATTGATCTGATCCGGTTCGATCGGTCCGGTCCGGTCCGTCGATTTTTTTGCTCAGCCCTATTAAAAACCACTAGACAAAAGTGAATCACAAACAAATTACATGCAAAATTAATTTTAAGGAATACTCCGTCTATCGTATATCATAATAGCAGGAATCGGGAGACTAAAGCCACTGAACTAAGTAAAACATTAGTGATCCAACAATTATAAATTATTAGGTTTGATATCATTATTATGATGTCATTAAAGCCATCAATACGGGATAACAGGACGGAACGGGAGGGCTCTATGTTGTCCCGCGACTAATGCGGGACGGGACGGGACGAATTTTCGCGGGACTAAATTATTCCGTCCCTTCCCAAATCTACTGCGGGACGTGGGACAAGGCGGAGCAATGCGGGACAAGAAGACTTTAAATTCTTCAACATGTTTGTGTTAGACTAGCTCAAGCTTCAGTATACAGTATATGTGGCCAAACAATTAGCTAGGTCGGATGGAATTGTATAATCAAAATATATTAAGACTGGCCTGACATTGATGAATTTTAAAAGTGAATGCAAATTGGGTTGGAGGTTGGTATACGTTTCACTTCATGTTTCAAAACTTAAATACAAGTAGAGCCGTCAATACGGGATAACGGGACGGCACTATGTTGTCCCGCGACTAATGCGGGACGAGACGAATTTTCGGGGGCCTAAAATTTTCCGTCTCATCCCGTCTCATTTGTACGGCGGAACGGGACGTCCCGACGGGACTGTCCCAAATTGACGGCTCTAGATGTCATCACTAATTATACACTAGTGGTTCACAAAAATAATACTCCCTCCGTCCCAATCTAAATGTCCCAACTTTCCTTTTTAGGCGTCCCCTTGAAAATGTCCCAACCCAAAAAAGGAAACCTTTCATTACTATTCCACCCACTCATTCTCTCTTCTACTTTACTTTTACACTCACAACATTCTCTCTCCTAACTATTCCTCCCACTCATTTTCTCTCCTATTTAATTTTTCATACTCACAACATTTAAACTTTTTCTCTTTCCTACATCACTTTCCTTAATTTTCGTGCCGAACCCATTTTTGGACATTTAGATTGGGACGGAGGGAGTACATCATCTCAAAATTTAGAACCGGTGCAATCGAACTTGCACAAAGGCTCTCTCACTCCTATAGATTACTAGTAAAAATAGATTACTAGTAAAAGCCCGTGTCCGAGGATACGTTTTTTTTTTAATTAATTTTTTTTTTAAAGGGCAAAATGGGAAAGGAATAACTTAGTGAGGGCAAAATGGAAAATTTGGCATGTGATACTGTTCACGAAGGGGTTGTGATTTATACTATAGATTTCATCAGGGGTATGACCGTCATGACCTTCACTCCATCAACAGGAACCAGAGAATTGTGAAAGATTGAATCTAAATCGACACTGCTGCGAATCTGACCGCACAATTAACAAACGAAAGTACAATTCTTGCAAGATATATTTACATTGCATTAATAGTGAATTCATGTTTTAAATAAGGGCATGAATAGGAAAGTAGGTTATAAATAATGCAAGCTCAATCTTAATCTCTCTGTTTTTGTCTAGTAGTCAATATAAATGAAACTGAATGTTAGGGGTGGCTGCAACCAACACTTAATCTGGTAGTACACATTAGTTATTCCCGGGCGTAGTCGTCTGAATTCTGGTGGTCAACTGAAGGTGTCTGACTACGCGTTGTCCTTGTGTACTGGGTTGTAGCTAGTGGTTCTTTGTGGTTCCCTTCTTGTAAACTCTGTCTCCCGACGCCTGTCATACCTTGCACGATTTCTTGGTCTAGTATTTTGTTGACTGTGATTGATTCTATATTGTGGCCGGGGGATTACTTTCCCGTCAACAAACAAGTCACCTGTAAATAAGCAAAAACAAAACAATGATCACTACTTGAAGCAGTACTTCTTGTTTAGTTTGTCCATCTTTGAAAGTTAAATGTAAGGATCAATAAGTAGTTCTTCAATTACTCCCTCCGGCCCATAATAGATGTCACACTATCCTTTTTCTGGTCCATCTCACAAAATAAAGGGCCATAGACTCTAAGGCCCCTAGGCGAGATATTATACCCATAAAAGTCCAGACGAGATGTAAAATTCCACATAAACCCACACTTATACATTATCCCTGCCCGTCGCTCTTACACCCAAAGGTATAAAACTAAAATTACTCTTATACCTTAAGGTATAAGAGTATTTTTTTTTTTTTCACAAATTTTCACTTTTTCTTGAAAATAATAAAAAAATCTCATATTTTATTAAGCGATCCAATCTCGTACCTAAAGTTATAACACTAAAATAACTCTTATACCCATATATGGAATGTGGGTTTATATGGAATTTTGATCTAGGCCTTCAATATTGTGTGGGCTTTTTAATCTCGTCTAAGCTTTTATGCAGAATGATTTGGAATGAGGGGGCCTCATGGAATTATTCCTAAAATAAGTGTTGCGTTTTTAAATTAGGAAATAGTTTTAGTGCAATTTTACCATTTTACATGTACCGTACAAACAAGTAAATCAAATTCCTTACAAATGTTGACATTTACTATGGGACGGGTTTTATCTAACAAGGGTAAATCTTGAAAGAAAGCCGCTTACCACTATACTACAACTTTTAATACCGGGAGCACTAGCACCCATTACTTATAAGTATGTCCGGCAATACTAACAATGACTAAGAGTTCTTAAGCTATGTTTCACAGTTTCAGAACGTAAGCTAACAAGCTTTAAATTCTGAAACAGGAAAACATTTAAAAATTGGAACCCTCGAGTAAGATCACGTTTAAACATCCTCCCAATCCACACCCTCCACACACACAAGCAGAAAAAAAGACGGAAAGTATTATTCATACTTTAAGCTGAAGAAAAATGTACTAACTCCGTCCCTAAATGAATATCCATTTTTTTTTAAATGTCCCAAAATGAATGTCATTTTTGTAAAAACCTTTGTTCCTAAATAATTTATACTCCCTCCGTCCCAGACCAAGGGTTCTACTTTCCCTTTTGGTCCGTCCCAGACCAAGCGTTCCTTTCCATAAATGGCAAGTTTTTGAATATATTTATACCCTTACATTCTCCATATATTTACAAAAAAACCATTCATTATACCCTTATAAAGTTAACATATTTACCAAAAAACCAATCATTAACTTACTATTCCTCCCACTCATTCTCTCTCCTATTAAAAAATCAATCATTAACTACTATTTCCTACCTCATATTACAAAAAAACCATTCATTATATTCTTATAAAGTTAACATATTTACAAAAAAATCAATCATTAACTACTATTCCCTATCCAACATTTAACTTTTATTCATTTTTTAAAAAAATTCTTAAGAAACGTGAAATCCCCCCCACCCCCGATACCCTTGGTCTGGGACGAAGGGAGTACCTTTTTTTTTTCACTGGTCATTTTATACTTGCAAAACTAAATGTTTAGAAAGTGGATAACAAGAATATTTATACATCTTTACCATTTAATTGTATAAAAATAACATTTTCAGAATTTCCCCGGAGTGAGATTTGGACGTTCATTTAGGGACAGAGGGAGTACTAGCAAAGTAGTCGAAATAAGAAGGAAATAAGTTATTGCTCATTAAATTCAAGAGATTTGAGATTACTAACCTCCATAATCTTTGTTAGGCACGTC
This sequence comes from Adenophora triphylla var. japonica, assembly GCA_022495995.1. Lineage (NCBI taxonomy): Eukaryota > Viridiplantae > Streptophyta > Magnoliopsida > Asterales > Campanulaceae > Adenophora > Adenophora triphylla. Next base: position 49,297 of record JAFEMH010007731.1, read on the forward strand.
AAGATATGAATCAGGCAAAACCCACAGAACATCCGGTAGGCCTATTACACAGGGAAATTTTTTATAGTTAGAAGCAGTATATCTAGTTGGTTTGTGAGTGTTGCTAAAATCTCCAGAAACAAACAACACACATTACACACATTTCCAAAATGACAGAAGCTAAACTAGTAGATACTCGTACTTGATACACCCCGAGACCAAAGTCAATCTGGAATCCCAAATATAAATGGATAAATAATTTGAAGACAAATTGGATTACGTCTAAAATAATTTTACAAAAATCCAGAATTCCGAGTACCTTTAACTTTGTAAGAGAGCTCCTCCGATATTAGTGCACCAAACCCAGTATATACTGAGGTACAGACAGAGTAAATCTTCTTCTTTGCCTCTTCTTCACTGAAAAACCAAAAACCAACTTTTTATAAAACCGTATATTTTTTTTAAAAAAAAAATGTACAAGGGGAATGCTGGTATCACTCCTTCCCATCTTCATCAAAGGCACTACCTGAAGTGCTTTATTCACTTATACGCAATGATTCTGTGATTCAAAGTGGAGTGTTTATAGTACTCCCTCCGCCTCATAATAAATGTCGCATTTGACTTATCGACATTTTTAAGAAATGTGCCTTAATTGCGTATATATTGCTAATACACTGGAAAAATTGTAGTATTCTTATTTAGCGACATTTATTTTGGGACGAACCAAAAAGGAAAGTGCGATATTCATTATGGGACAAAGGGAATATATATATATATATATATACTCCCTCCGTTCCGGCCCAAGGTTCACACTTTTTTTAAATCACGCAAATTAAAAAAATAGGTGGGAAGAAAAAATGTTGTGAGTGTAATTTGAAAATAGGAGAGAGAATGAGTGGAGGAAATAGTAAATTTGAAAAGTGTTGTGAGTATAATAGTGAAATAGGAGAGAGAATTAGTGGGTGGAATAGTAAAGATTCTTTGCCATTTTAGGAAAGGTGAAGCTTTTAACGGGACACCCATTTTGGCAAAAAGTGAAGCTTGAAATGGGACGGAGGGAGTATATATATATATATATATATATATATATATATATATATATATATATCTTGTTCTAATTCACAAAGAAGTGTAATCCATCGCAACACATAAAAGTAGCTAATGTTAACATACAAAGAATGTAACTCAAAGTAGTCAAACTGTAAAAATGGTTATATAAGCATTTAGTCACAATGAGGGAAAACCATTAAGGAACTACCCATCTCAGCTGATAAATAACTGATAATTGGGTAGTTAAGAACTCAGTTCTTGGTCAACTATCAACCAAAAAAACCCAAGTTCTACTCCATTTTGCTGAAAACATTGTTAGCCTCTTTCTTGTGCTTCAGTATTTTATCTAGCTGTGCAATTGGACAGATACTCATTTGACAATAAAATGCTCCCTCCATCCCGAAATGATCTTCTCACTTTTTTTTCGTTAACACGAAGGTACTTTGAGCAGTAATTTTAGGTTGATTTAATTGTCCTAACGAAAATTTAAAACTTGTTATTGATACACCATTATAAATACTATCAATAACAAATTTTAGATGTTCATTCAAATAATTAAATCAACCTAAAATTATTGTTTAAAGTAACTTCGCGTTAATGACAAAAAAAAGTAGGAAGATCAATTCAGGACGGAGGGAGTAATGGTTTAGAGCTACAATGACATGGTTACCAAGAGTAAAAGTTGTTGCCATTTGTATCAAAGGGACAAATCTCCTCAATATGGTGAAATTTAAAGGAATATGGGAAAATGTGTTCCAAAAATGAATATTTCCTCTCAAGTCACAAATTATTAAGAGGTGCTATTCAAACCGGCAATATGCTGACAATTCTACGTAAATTTCCAGCCTTCTAGAAGAAGATGAAAGCTATTGTGGAGGAATTCAAGAAAGGTTGTGACATAGTACATCTTAGATGAGTTTGATAGTTTCTCGGCCCCAGCCTGTTAACAGTTGGTAAGTGAGGGAAGAAGAGAATGCATTAAACAGGATTTAAAATATTTTGCACACACTAACATCCAGGTTTTGTTCCAATTTCCCATGATCGAGAATGGCATTCACAGAAGACAAGAAGATACTACGTTGATTTCAGTGGAATCACAAGTTCAAAAAAGAAGCATGGCAAAACTTAGCAAGCAACAATAGGAGGGAGAGATAACAGAAGATACTTCGTAAATTTTAATTGCTTGATCATTTTTCTAAATGTAAAAAGCCGAACTGAGTAAAAGGAAAATAACCCTCACAATAATACTCTTAATTTGAAGAAAAAAATGATCTTTCTAAGGACACTACACTTGGGGCTCGTTTGGTAGGCGAACGGGATAGGGATAATTTTTAAGTTGGGAATTATCATTACCGGGAGTAATAAGAAGGGTACTAATCATCCCACATAAATTTTAAGATTCTTGTTTGGTAGAAACAATTTAGAACACAACCACCCAACTTGGATTAGTAGGCAAAGTACCAAAATGTCAAAAAAAAAAAAAAACTAGCGGTAACATTTTTACATCAGAAGATTACACCCAATTTTATCTCATTATTGATTATACGAATGGAGGGTGAGCCTAGGCGCAACGGTTAAGCTGCTCCTTTGGTGACCATAAGGTCACGGGTTCGAACCTTGGCGAACAGCCTCTTGGCAATTGTCAGGGAAAGGCTCTAGCAAATGGTTCCCTCTCCCAATCCCCGCAAGGCGGGGAGCGCTTGGCGCACCGGGGTTTGCCCTTTATTGATTATACAAATGCAAAAAGCTAACAAATTATGAAGAATCAAAAATTGATAACAAATTGCGTTGAATGAATAGTTTTACAAATATATTTTCTCCATAAGAATTTGTAAGTAGGGTTTAAAGCTTCATCTTTGATTTTATGATTTCAAATAACACATATCTACGACAATCTTGAATAAAAAACAAGGTAGAGTGGACATTCATGATCATATCCTGTTTTGAAAATCAAATCGTGTTTGATAAGGAAAGAAATTGATATTATCCTTTCTATGAAATTTGCAATTTTATGAAAATGGGGAAAATCTAGATGCTGAAGAGAGAACAATAATAAATGGGGTTTAAAAGTAAAAGAGACTTTGAAGCAGATGGTGGCAGCAAATGGTTATGGAACTTATAATTGATTTCTTCATTATTTGATTGCATCAAGAATTTTGATGGCAGAAGTTTTGCTTCTAAGAAATTGAAGAGAGAGTCTACAGTTTATCAACAACGTTGAGGACAATTTTGTCCATAGAAAGTTATCCGGTACAATTTAATACGGTTCTTATTAATAACTCCTTCCAATAGGGATAAATAGTGAGGGTATAAGAGGGTTAATCCGGGTAGGGCGCATAAATAATCCGGAGTCTTATTGTCTACCAAACATCATCCTAAAGTTCATCGGTATTATTAATCATATCCTGTTGACTAATCCGGACTATCAAACGTAGCCTTAGATAATTGGAATTTTAGGCTGGGACTTAAATATAAGATTGGAAAACCTCAAAACACTGACATCTACAATCTGGAAATCCAAAACCATATTCCTTAATCAAGAAAAAAATAGCACAAAATGCATTACAACTATTGCAATTCAATAATTAGACATTTATATATATATAAAAACCAGCTCAAAGACTGACACCACAGTTTGACAACATTATATTTAAAAAGCTGCACTTTTAAGTTTTAAGCCAGGAGTTTCATATAATGTATACAATTAGTAAGGGGGTTTTACTTTTTATGAGCCTGCCAAAAAATGTGGTTTTGACAATATTAGATTTCAATAATTGCAATTAGCGGTTAGAACATTCATCTAACAATTAGAACTGAAAATCAGATATCTGGGGTCCACTTACCTCCCACTAGGGAAGCTACAATTTCAAGGAGGGGATTTCACATACGCATACATCTCCCATGAAGTTGTATTTACCATTTTAGTTTCTCTCAGTAAAAGAATCCCACTTTACCATCAAAATTTCTAGTCTCCGAAGACATGAAAAAACAGCCTAATTGAATTGAGTTCTAACCTCTGTTGGGAATTTGGGGCAGTCTCACACCCGCCTAGCCCATACTAGCAGTCACAACTTCATGGAGAAATAATCAAACACACGGGTATAATAAGATGAAAGAAATAACATATAGATTTGGTAACCCAGTTCATCAACACATGACTACATTTGGGCGCGTCGCCAAGCAAGGATATTCACTGTGATCAATATATAAAGTGTTTAAAATTTGCACATGCAATCACTAAAATCTAAACATGGTCACTCAATGTAAACTACTATCCTCTCACATATCTCTCCCCAAAAAGAACTTACACAACTCGGCCGTGGCTAGGATTGTAGGATTGCCCACATAGACATCCTAGGCTCCCTAGTCCCTCTTGACTCGCTTTTGTGATTCTCCCTCGTGTATCCTAGCTTTCTCCCTCAAGCACACATAAAAATATGGATGTCACTTTGATTATATAGGGTACCTAGTCCAAAACCTAAAAAATAATTAAACGAATAAAATAGGGTTTTGACCGTACCTGCCGACTACGGCGGCTAGGGTTTTGACGTAGGCGGCAACCATTTCATCTTCGGACGGTTTCGGGTCGGTTGGAAACTCCATTACAATAAGCCAGTGCTCGTAATCGCAGCCATCGAGCATAATCGTCTCCTTTGGCGGTCGATTGCTCCAATTGGGAGCCGGGTCGTTAAGAGGGGAGTAACCGGACCCGGACGTCTTCGACCGAGTTAGGATTCGGAATGAGCCCGGTGGAGCGAGCTGAGTGAGTTGGTGAGTGAGGAGAGTTCGGGCGAATCTTGAAGGAGAATGGAGGGAACGGCTGAGGAGGGAGGCTAACTGGCGCCGGGTGGCGGAGATCGCCATTGGTACAGAACTGAGTTAGTGTGAGTTTGGGAGTCCTGTTTTTGTGAATTATAATCAATTTTGAAACTCAAAATCACTTTTAATAGCTAGCGATCGGATATTCTCCGTCTCTTGACTTAGTGATTTTTTTGAAAATGACTGAAATTAAGGAGGTGAAATGTTGTGAGTGTAATTTAAAAATAGGAGAGAGAATGAGTGGAGGGAATAGTAAATTATAATGATGTTGTGAGTATTAAAATAATGTAGGAGAGAGAATGAGTGAAGAGAATAGTGATTTAAGGTTTCCATTTTGGGCCGTCCTAAGTCGGGTGGGACGCCCAAAATGGCAAAAAGTCCTAAGTCGGCCGGGACGGAGGGAGTAACTAGTACACCACCCGTGTGTTAAACACACGAGAAGAACACTTTTTAAAATTTACGTTATACAACCAAAAAAGTTCAATTATTTGATTAACATTTATTTTTCACAGTTATTATCTTAATTAAAGAAGATACTTTACGCTTACAATTTTGAAACTTGAAATTGCGCTAAATATTGTTTTGGGACTTGTACACTCTTCTACCTTACTAAAATAAGGTAGGTTCACATCCTTCACATAAAAATCATGAATCCATAGATATGGCTTCACACCGCAGAAAACTCAAAAACTAAATAAATATTAAAATCAAAAACCGAATGTCATGAAAAGTGCTAAGCATCACAGAATATGCCAATTAAATTTTCATGACCAAAAAAAAAAAAAAACGACAAAAGTTAAGTTGTTTAATGGAACAGTACCCAAATATAAGTTTTTTACAACCAAAATGAAAAAGTTGTTGAAATTACTCTTCCGTCAAATCTATGACCCTGGTGTCAATCTTCTTAGGTTTAATCCATCGATTCCATTCGAGCCTTGCAGACCTTCTAACTCTTGGACGTTGAAGTGAACTGCATTGGGCTTGACCTTCAACAACATTTTCATTCAGTACCTAATAAAATCAACATTAGTTCATTAATACTAAAAGAACTGAAAATAAAATATAGTGCAAGTGGAGACTCTTTATAACCTCATTTGCAGCCAAAAGTGTAATTGCCTCTTGCTCATGTAAAGCATGAGACAAATCCTTCAATAACATATCACAATCATTAATTAAAAAATCATATTCAGGAATTACTGGAACAATTTGTTTAACCAAATGACATCCTCGCTTGTTATGTCCACTTTTGTTGCACAAACTACATTTTTTTGTTCTTGTCCCATGTGTTCCTTCCACTTCAACCTGCAACAAATAATACAAAAAAATTATAAATAACAACACAGTTAAGATACCAACAAATTATAACATGATAACATAAATAAAAATTGATTACCTCAATACCATCTTGTTCTTTACCCAATGGACATCCCCTTTTGTTATGTCCAATTTTGTTGCACAAATTATATTTTTTTATTCGTGTCCGATGTGAACCTTCCACATCAACCTGCAACAAAAAATAAAATAAATAAGTAAAAAATAAGAACACAGTTAAGATACCAACACATTATAAGATTATAACATAAATTTAAATTGTTTACCTCAATACCATCTTGTTTTTTACCCAATGGACATCCCCTTTTGTTATGTCCACTTTTCTTGCACAAACTACATATATATGGCCTTGTCCCATGTGAGGCTTCCCCTTGAACCTTAAACAAAAAATAAAAAAAAATATAAGTATAAAGTGCTAATTGAAATGGTTATTGATGGGCTGCACAATTATCTCACCATCAACACCTGTTTCTTCCATACTAAGCATAGTATAAAGGAGATTGAGTGTTTCCAGTCCTATAGTATATCATAATGGGAACTCTTTGATTGTGAGCTCGACCTTCGTGCATGGAACTAAATAATGAATCCATGGGCAGTAAGCAAACTTAAAAACAACTACAGTTCAGCCATCAATTCCCAACAAAGATTTTAATAAACGAAAGTTGGTTAAACACTGGTGAATTGTTTGAAATGCCAAAGCTATTAGAAGAAAGAATCTATAACAACTACATGAAATCTTCTCAGTAGTTTTACTTTTCAATTGTGCACTGTTCCAACAATCTAATAGTAGATAATATTCAACAAAAATGTATAACAGGAAACAACAAATCAAAAATTAATATTCAAAATTCAGTTTTAGTGATGATGCAAACCTGAAGGTGTAATTCCATCGATAATTGAACAGGACTTTAGTTAATCAATACTTCAATTAAACAGCTAGACCTAAGACCTGCAACGTAAACATGAAAGACAACACTAACAAAGAGAGAATCAATTTAAACTGTTATATGAGCTATTGGAAGAGGAGTATTACATATGCAACTTACAGACTAAGAAAGTGTATCATTAAAAAAAAACTGAAGTATAAATAAAGCAATTCATGAGATGAAAAGTCTAAAAAACAACATCTTCATGGATTGAAAGCAGCTTCTAGGATCTAAGAAAAGGATATGCATATGGATAGGAATAACAAACAACAACTCTGATATCCAATGCGGAGGACAAAAATAGAGGAAAGAATGATAAAATTGGATATGCAAATCACAGACTAATGGTTAGGGTTTACATAAAATTGTGTTTCAATTATTGATTTTGATATACAAAATATGCATTGCATTGTTTTAGCACCCCATTCGCAGTTCAGTAATACTACCTCAAAAGGGTTTTCTTTTTTAACAAATCGATTAGAAGATATCAAAGAAATGGAATAGAAAATCAAAGGAAATAAGAATAAATTTGTAGTCGAAATTGCGTTTACCTGGAGGTTGGGAAAAAGAATTCCGACACTGAAGAGTCTAACAAAAGATCGGAAATGAAAGAGGGGGCGGCGACCATTAAGGGGGAAGATGAGCCGGAGGTAGTTGAAGGTTTTGGGAAGAAAGGGTTTTGGTCTTATTTGCTGATTGCAAATGAGGAAACGGAGTACTGAGAGAGAGAGAAAGAGAGAGAGGGAGAGAGAGAGAGAGAGAGAGAGAGAGAGAAGAAGAAGATTAAAGGGTTGAATAAGAAACAGCTTAGCTTATCGAGGAGGCTGGGCTTGGTAACCCTCCACAATAAATTTTAATTTTTGTTTAAAATAAAAATGAAATACTAATGATCATACTTAAAGAAAGAAATACTTATTTAAAATTACAAACATCTATGAATCTATGAATATTACAAATTTTGAAAAATTTCCTTATAGACAACATTTTTAGTTTCATTGGTGAGCCTTCCTTCGTCATCGCACATTAATATCTTCAATCCATGGCGATTTGTGACCCTAGACAATGCAACGTATAACTGACCATGACTGAAAACAGGCCTCTTCAAGAAAATCCCAACATTTGAAAGAGATTGACCCTGACTTTTATTGATTGTCATTGCATATGACACAACCAATGGAAACTGTCGTCTCTGTAATTTGAAAGGGAACCGTATATCTGATGGAGTCAATGTCATTCTCGGAATAAATACAGTATCACCAACATTACTACCGTTTAGAACTTTCCCTTCGAGAACATGATTTTCGAGCCTTGTAATAATTAACCTCGTTCCATTACATAACCCTGAACAATGGTCAATATTTCTCAGCAACATGACTGGTGTACCGACCTTTAAATGTACTTCATGATTAGGTAGACCTGAACACTTGATAGTGTTTAAAAACTCGGTCGAATGAAGATCAGCAAAGAATCTGGAGTTATCTTCAGATTTTCAAATAGAATCAGAACTTAAATAAGTCCTTTGTTCAGATTGGTTGTACGAAATCATATAGGCATTAATGTTCTCAACCTCATCCAGTGTTGGAGCAAGAATGGCTCTTCCCTGTAAAAAATCAGGATCATTAAAATGATCAGTGAAATTGGGATATGTGCTTTCAACAATAGACTTGATGAAATCATCTGACTCATTAACAACCAAGTCATCAGGAATCGTTATTGTAGCTTCCCCATCATTATCATCACCACATGACCCATCCCCAATACTCAGTATCCAATCTGAGAAAGCCTTGAGTGCTAGTCCACTTTCATCATTTGCCATTTGTTGTAGTCGCATATTCTTGGAAAGCCTCAAAACTTTGACATGAGACCATAAATATGATGTGGAGATCGTGGCCATAACAACATCTTGTCTAGTACCTTTTGGAATGACTGGAAGTATCTGACGGAAGTCTCCACCCATAACCAATGTCTTGCCTCCATATGGTTGATTCAAGCTATCTGTGTGATTGAACCTCATTATGTCCCTCAACGTTCTGTCCAGTGCTTCAAAACAATATCTATGAACCATAGGTGCTTCATCCCAAATTATAAGCTTAGTTTTAATCATAAGCTCACCAAGGGGAGTACCTTGTTTGATATTACATGTTGAATCTTCATCCAAAGTTAAGGGAATTGCAAACCTAGAATGACCAGTACGACCATTAGGGAGTAAGAGTGATGCTATACCACTTGATGCCACATTCAATACGATATCACCCTTAGATCGCAACGCAGATGAAAGAATCTTCCACAAAAAAGTCTTTCCAGTTCCACCAGATCCATATAAAAAGAAAACACGTCCAACATCAAGATCAATGTCATTCATAATAAGGTTGTAAGCATGCCTCTGTTCATCCGTACATAATTCCAATAATCGTTTATGCTCAGCCTCCAATGAATTTCTATCATAGTTAAACTCTTCTAAAATCATTCTGTTGTTGTAAATAGTGGGATCAAAATCGTTTGGATAAGGCATATCAGAATAGTCACGAAGGCTTTTTCCTCTGCTACGCAAGAGTTTTTCAATCTCCAAGAGAGTAAGATTTTTGATTTCTTCATCTCTAAGTATAAGTCCTAGAAAGAAGAATATATATATATATTATTTGGTATTAGAGAGTAAATAAATAGTTTAGAATTTAGTTTTTCTGGAAATTTGTAGATGAGAACAAAATAAATTAAATAGATTATAAATGAAATTGGTTAGAGTATAATGGATTACCTTCATGATCTAAAAGAAGTCTTTGATTGTAAAGGATGTCCTCTGACAGAAATTCAAAGCACCTATGCCAAACATATTCTGGCCGTGAGTAAGATCCTGACATCAATAAACGGACAAACATATATCTCAATGATGAAGCACTTCCCCATTGACTTGCCTCTTTTATCCCATCAACGTACTCCTTATCATCATCAAGCAAACCCAAAGCATAACATGCATCTCTAAAAGAACCATGTTGTTGATTACCAACACGTCTAATTTCCTTATAAGAAGTTGGACCGCGCACAAAATTTAGCAAAGTTCTCAAATAATATAATTCACCTTGTCCAGGAGCTACGAAAAATATACGACCAATCTTGAAACCACGTCTTCTTGGATCCCACCTTCTTTCTCTCTGATTCCAAACAAATTTTGTAGGAAACTCAGCATATGTCAATCTCTTTGCTAGATCTCCATATTTGTCATTTGCTTCCATCCATGCAGTAAACATACTTTCTCGTGAAGTTGGACGATCTAGCACTGTGTCAATTGCATCATCATCTTGGAAGACAATATTTTGTTCACCTGGTAAATGAAAAGACAGTCTTTCAACAGAAGGATTTCTGTAATGAATTTCATAACCCAACATTCTCCAAGAAGCCTCACAAGGTGATATTAATCTGCAATCTAAGTAATTCTTAATCTCATCAACAATTGCTTTGCTGCCATCATCATTAGCTGTCTTACAAAATGTTACAGTAACTCTATCTTGTCCTTTGCTAACATATTTGCAAAGATATTTGATAGACCTTGACTGATTGCACCATTCAACATTAACATGAGCACCATATTTCATCAACAACACCCGATTGTGAGGGACTACATATCTGTTGTCAAGGTTAACTCCCTTGACAACTACGGTACGACCATTTTCTGGGCGCTTGTAAATTGCATATCCATCTTCATCAATGATTGTCTTTTCACTGAATTTCTTTGGAAAATATTTGGTGCAACGACCCTTAGCCATGCATGGAGAGTTATGCCCTGCTTTCCCACAAGGACCATGAATCATCAAATCCTTCACAGCATTGTAATATTGAGGATCTATAGATTCATCGGGAATCTCAGCAGATATTATTTTGTCTATTCTATCTACGGTAGAATCATCAGATTTATTATCAAGCCATAAGATGATATGAACATGTGGCAGTCCACGTTTCTGATACTCAATGGTGTAAATAACTGTAACAATTAGAAATTATAAAACATAAGCTGATAGTAACATTAATTTTATAAAATAGAAAAAATCTTTTTACGTGTAAAAAAATTAAATTCATTTCATCAAAAGGATAATTAGAGAAATGATAAGTAATGAAATAAATTCATACCTGCTAGAACTTTTCCAAAGATTTCTTTCTTTTCTAGATCATCCATCAATTCATCTAACTTGGCTTTAAAAATACGGCACATAATATCAGCCCTATCTTGTGGTTGTTTGCCATTCTTTTTTAGGAATCGTTGAACCTCAGGCCATTTTGGATTACATGTAAATGTAATTAAAAGATTAGGATAACCAATCCATCTGCAAATTGCCATTGCATCTTGATAATTTTGGATCATGAATCTCGCACCTCCAACAAAGCTAGATGGCAAGCATATTCTTTTGCCACGACTTGAAGGGTCATGTTCTCCCTTAGCAAGAGCTTCAGTCAAACCTTTATACATTTCACATCGTAGTTGCTTTTGATGTGTCCTCATAAAAGTCAAACGTCCTGCCTCGACCATTGTCCATGTATCAACTAAATATTGTTGAAACAATCTTTCGGACTGGAAAATATTATCAGACTCTGATTCTCTTTGATGCATCCTGTAAGCAAAGAACTCTCGCATGCTCAATTTATAGCGTTTGCCATCGGTTGATTCGGTTTGGACATCCCTGAGAAAAATAGATTCTCGATAATCATCTTGTCCAAATAAAAATAGCAAGGGATATTGCAAGCCTAAGTAAGAAGGATGAAGCTCGGTTATCCTTTGAAGCAACCACATGCGAGTCTCAATAACAATATCCCTCTCACCAATTAAATTCTCGAAATCTCCGACCAATAACAATGCAACATCATCTTTAGTTGGTAGATCATAGCATCGACCATCAGTTTTACGCCTAGCAATTAGTTTTAGTCTCAAATTGGTTTCATTTTTTTCATGCAAGGAGTCACGGACCATTCGAAATGACTTCACAAGAACATTATTCTCGTCAAGAATCTTCTTCAAATCATTAACAATCTCCTCATACAAAAGCTTCTTAATTTGATCATCCCTATTTTGTTTCATAAAATAAGAGAATGTAACTATTAAAAAAAAACAAAATAACAATGCATTAAATAACACAAAATTAGTTTAGAAATTATAGACATACCCAATGCAGCGAATTCTATTGTCAACTTCATGTTCCGTGTCATAAATATACAACTGAGCAAATTTAGGAGGGTTCCCTTCAGTTGGTATCAAACCACCAATGTAATGGTAGTTCTGACCATATAATTTGAAAACAGGTGGACTATTTCCTCTATTAACACCATGATCAATCTTACCTCCCATCGAAGTAAATGAGAACATCATATTATAGGATCGAATGTTGGACTTAAAAAGTCGGCTTTTCTCAGAATCGCCATATAATAAATCTTTAAATAACTTCGGAGGTTCAGGCATTGGAGGTAATTGAACTTTTCCATGCATACAACAACCAGAATACTTTGGTGCCAACGTTGACTTGAAACGTTTATTCAACCTCTCTGCATACCAAAACATTGCATTGCAATGGGGACATACATGCAAAGGGTCACCAAAATCCATGTACACTATATGGGAAAATAATATTTATTAAAACTAATATAAAAAATATAATATTGAACATAATTTTCAACATAATATTAAAAGTAAAAATAATGTAAAACGTACCTCCAGTAAAATAATTATCATCATCCAAATTATTGAGATTAAATGGAACCGGGGAAACAAATGAGCCTAAATTATTGGAAAAAAATAATATTATTAAAATAATGAAAAATAATGTAATAAAATTTCTTATATAAAGATTAGGAAAACAGAATTACTCTTTCGTTTTCTACACTTTTTTGCATCACAATTCAATCTGGACTTTGAAGACTTTTCTCGAGGAGTAGAATTAAAAACAATGGACTGATCTGAGGCGATATCTGTATAAAGACACAACTTTAAATTATAAGTGAATTTAAAAAAATTTAAAAACACAAAAAAAATTACAAATGAAATTAGAAATTAGAAATATACTAATAAAAATGGAAATATTTACCAATTTTGCTTTTTGACTTAGCAGTAGTAGGTGTAACAAATGAAAATTCTTCATCATTGGTCAAGTCAATTATTTCTGACGACGGTGTCCCTATAAAAAAAAGTAAAAAAGGGAATCAATTTTAAAGCTGTTGGGAAAGATAGAAATTTAGAAATGGGAAGGAATAGTTACCCTTTACTGATATTTTGTTTTTTTTAATAAATTGAGTTTCATTGGCAGTCTTCAATTTTTGTGACTTCAAATTAAATACTTGTGAATCATCAGGGGTGTTTCTTGCAGTAGTTCCATTACCATTGTTTGATATACTACTTCTGACCACATTCCCTGTCATATTAAAGATAAATGATTTTGTCATGAAGTGTTATAAATATTGACAAAATAGAATATGTACCATTACCATTAGTTATATCTGAAAATGGCATGATTTGAGAAGATTGACGGGAACTTGTTGTCGATGAAGCCACAGTCATTATATTATGTTGAACATTATTTTCTGCAAAAAAAAATGATATGTGAATAAAATAAAGTACAAAATAGGTACATTTTTTTTGGCTTTAATTAATATATAAATGTCACTATGAAACGAAAATTGTCTAGGCAATTTGTGAAAAAAACAAAAAACAAAAAGTAGAGTAATTTATAAGACAATAATATTGTTAAGCCAAATAAAATAATTGGAATAAACACACACTTTAACTACACAGTTGTTTTTCCCAAGTCCACCCAAAAAATAAAAACCAACCCATTAAACAAAAAGCCCAAATCCAAATAAACTAACCTAATTTTCCCTACGTCTGGAATAGAAATTAAAACCATCCAGAACAAACCCTAAATTTCAACGCCGACCGATACCCTTTCGTTCCCAAACCAATAATCGATGAAGGGCATCGAATATGAGGTTCCAGTTATGGATAATCAAGGGTTGGGACCAAGATCCAGGGTGATTGTTTACGCCTGCTTCTCCTTTTGAAGACACAATTCAGTTCCCAATATTTCGAAGGTATAATTTATAAGAACTGCTTATCAATTTAATTTTTGATTGTAATTTTAATACTTGAATCTGATTTAGGTCAAATATTTTTGAATCAAGAGGGTTATTGTTTACGACTCCATTTTTTTTGGATACAAAATTCAGATCTTTGATTTCGAAGGTATAATTTCTTAGATCTACTAATAAATTTACTTTTTAATTTACTTTTTAATTGTAATTTTAATACTTGAACCTGATTTAGGTCACATATTTTGAATAAAGAGTCGTCTTCAATATATTTTTTTAGTTTCATCTGTTTTAGGTCAAATACTTTGAATCAAGTTTGCTATTTTTTTATAAAATATAAGAATTATTGATCGAAGACTGCAAGAAACATTGTTATGATCTAATTTTGAATTCCTTTTTTTTTCAAATTGATTTTGTTGTCTAATGATTATAAATAATATCTTCATGACTGTGGTGTATTCAGAAAATGAAGCCCAAATTTTTGATAAGAATTTATTTGGAATGTATTTGATTTAAAATAGGAAATTTTGACAAATAAATGAAACCCTTAATTAGGATAACTAAAAGCTTACGGTATGTAATGAGACTAATAAAAATAAAAATTGATAAGAGAAAAAGACAAAAGTCTAATATATATATAAACATTACAAAGAACAAAAAAAATACAAACTGACATAAAAAAAAGAAATACAGAAAACAGAAAATCAAACTTGATTTAGAGAACAAAAGAACCACCCTCCCTACCATAAGAGCCAACAGATGCCCCACCATCACAGCCACCATCACCCTTATCAAAAGGTATCTTCTTGAAATCATCCTTTTTACAAAGAGGGGGATCAAGAGAACCAAATAGCTCTAGGATGTTCCTAAAGTATTCAGCTAAGGCTCTATGCTCTCCCCTAGATGCATTAGAAAAATTAGATGACCGGCTAGCATCGATAGCGTCTTTATGCTTGATGAGTTGTGACCCATACGTCGCAACTTACGACCAGTGCAAGGCTTGAATGGGCATCTGTAGGACATTTTAGAGCAGTAAGTGTTATAGTTTGGAATACGAATGTGGCCAAAGTGAAGCTTCTTAGTGGTTTCAGAGAATGCATGATTCTGCTCCTCAGTGTCAGAATCAATTTCTTCAGAAGAGGAGCCATTTTCATCACACATTTTGCAGTTCTAGGGAAAACTAAGGAAGGAATTATAGAAGGGATGGTATTGGAAGGGTAGATACATATATATACCCAAAAAAATGACCAAAACAACATTGATGAGTAAAGATTAATTACCAACAACCTGTTATAGGGAAATGGTGAAGATTAAAGACAAATAGATACATTAAATACACTAATAGCGGCTGTAGGGTAATAAAGTAAAGATATATGTCATTAATAAGAGGATTACATCTTGGAAACTTGAGTAATCATTATACATGTAGACCTAGTGGACTTCTCTAGAGTTCCTAACCTATGAGGCATTTAATAAATTTGCAGATGCTTCTATTTAATTAATAAATACCACAGAGAAACATTAATATTCAGTGAATGGTAAACACTGTTTAAAATGTATAATTTGTTTAACAACAAACACTATTTTAATGTATAACTAACATACACTCTTTTAAATAACTTAAGTAAATATAAATGTTTATTGTAATTATAATTAGATAGAAAAGTACTAACAAAAAAATTTAATAGCAATCTAGTATTAAAACATAATTAATTTTTAGAAATAATTGATTATAATGAAAACACTGAGTTAGAAAAATAAAATATAAACTTGGAATTTGTATATAATCTTCATCCTCTTAAACTTTAGCCGAGATCTAAACAAGTAAGAGGTGAAATGATAGAAAAAAATAGGAAAAGTGTAGAATGTACATTACAAAAACTTATTTGTGAAACAAAATAAAAAAATGGTAAAAATAGAGGACATACCAGTATCATTATTTTCAGACTTCCTCTTCTTGCATATTATCATTGACTTTGTGATCTTCATTTCTCTTGTAATACTTAATATTGCAGTTTTTTTTTGTAAGATAATAGAATTTTATAACTGATTGGAGTTTAGTAAAAAACTATTCCTAGACTGTGATATACACTTATATAAAGGAGTCAAGTGATTATGGGAGGGGAATTCAAAGAGTCAAATTAACCTAGACATAAGAATTGTACTTAAAGCACTTTTTAAGCTACAATATTAGGTATAGATAACCTAGTGTAATTGAACTATTACTGATGAAACAAAAGTTAATTTTGATGTAATTTCGATTAACATAAGTGGTTTTCATTATAGAATGACGTAAATAAAAAGAAGGTATTTTTAATGAATCATTAAGACTTAGAATTTTCGTAAATTATAATCTATTTTATACGTATATTATGGTGGATACTATATTTGATTTAAAAAATTGTTTTAATAAACATTAATTTCTTCATAAGATGATTGGATACATGACTAAATGACATTGCAAAAAACATTGTACCTGAAAAATTGATGTTCATGTATTTTAATTTGAAATGAATAAATTGGCCACATTGATTGAGAATTAAAAATGATTGATTTCAGTTGCTCAGATTTTATGTTTAGAATACTTATTATTGTGATTTGATTTTTTAAGATTTCTTTGATTCTGTTTAGAGGGAAACATGATTAGGGATTTGATTTTAAGGGATTTTTAAATGAAATGATTTAGTTGGTAGAAATAAGCTTAATAGGGGGAAAGCATTATAATTTGAACAATAATAACATGTCAGGTAGTATAAAATTAATTTCTAAAAAAAAAAAAAAGTAAATGTAAAAACACTTTAACATACAAAAAAAAAGGATATAAGTGAAAACAAAATGCATAAAACTGTTATAAAGTCTAAATTAAAAAGAAAGAAACCCCCAAATGAATTACAAATCCACAAATCAGACAAAATAAGACAATTGTTCAAATGATAATGTTCCAAGAAAATTCCCAAAAAAACACTAAAGACAGTAAAATTTTCAGTCCTTCTCAATCTTGATATCATTTTGTAAATGAATCCCATCCTTGTTACTTGATCCACCATCACCTGTTAATGTGCTTGTAGCAGTGTCTTCAAATGACAAAAATCTTCTCTTCAAACCAACATTTTCTGGGGTTTTTTCTTCATTATCACCACAAGAATCATTTATCTACATTACAAAATTGATAAAAGTAAGAAAAAATAAAATAAAATTTGAAATGAAAAAAAAATAAAAATAACTTAGTCAAGTTTCATACCTCAATAACTTCATCACCAACCTCCTTAATAGCTGCTAATACATCAATCCTCTACAAAAAAGTGAACAACATTAATAAAGAAAACCATTTAAAGTACATTTGAAAAGTTATTTCAAAACCTAATACAAACCTTTTTGACCTTAATTTTTTCATTAATATATTTATCCACCAAAGATTGCCCATGATAGCAGGATCCAGAAGAGTAATGTTGATCTTTACCACTTAAATTTACATCCCTCAAATGAACCTTGAAAATAGCAGTTTTGCCTACTATGGCAATGATTTCATCTGGACAATGTGGTAAAGAATATTCCTTTTTTCCACTTTCTGTAATCTGAAATAAATGAAAATAAGTGAAACTCTTAGTAGATAAAAGATTAAATAAATGAATTCAATTTAATAAAATGAAATTAAATTCATTTTAAAAACCTTAATATAGTGGTCTTTTAGCTCCACGGCAGATTGACCAAGCAATGTTTCACAACATCTGTCCCATAACATGAATTTCGCGGTCTCATCACCAGAGTGAACATTTACCTTCACTTTAAATCTTGGAATTGCCTTGGTTATAGTGTTGTTACAACCCTTGCAAAAATAACCGCTTTCTACAGAATCCAACTTATGCATACAAACCTTACAACTAATAAAAGACCAGCATCCATCAACAAATACTTCAGAAATTTGACCTATCACCCAATAGTATCCCTCCTTCAAAATATAAAAACAAATGAATGAAGATATTAATTCCTTTAAACATGAACATGAATATGAAACAGAAATAAAAGAGCAAAATGTTTTTAAAAAGACCTCCTTGCATTCCAAAAGATCAGCTACAGTCAACACATTAGCCAAAACACTTTCAAGTTCATCAAAACTGGAGTAAGCATTAGATGACTCAATTTGACTGATCTTATGAGAAGTTCCAGAATCAACCGCAAAGAAACTATGAAATTTGGAAGAGATAATATATTAGCATATTAATAGAAAATATGAAAAGGATAATAAAAAAATAATCAATGAAAAAATTTACTACCTTTTCAGTTCAGCAATCTCTGGAACAATAGGATCAACATGTAATTTAGTAGCAAAAAAAGCATTCGAGATTGTAATTTTACCTAAACTCATAAAATGGTAGTTAGTTATATTCAAATCAGAATGAATGATGAGATAATGATATAAATCAAATACTGTATAAAATACATTACCATCATAATTTTTTGGTTTACACAACTGAATCAAAACAATCAAAGGAGAATCACCACATGTTTCAATGAGTCTAAACATCTCATCAGCATAATCACCCCACAGAGTACAGCTTAAAGAGTTGTTCCTGGAAAAATTTTTTTGTCAATAAAGCAAATAAAAAAAAATACAAATAGTAAATCAAATCTGTGAAACATATAATTTAAATGGAATAAGTAATTTAAATGAATTAAGTAAGTACCCAATGTCCTTCAATACCACTTCCATTAACTTTTCACCTGGACTTGTACGTTGGTGGTGAATATGTTTCACTTTGCTTTTTCTGACCAATCTCCCAACAACATCTAAAATAAGGATACATTTAAAAAATTAATGTAAAAAAAAAAAAGGAAACTTGATGAAAAATAGTTAAAATAAGAAATATAAATACCTATCAAGCCACAATCATCAACATCAGTTAAAGCTAGTAAATCTGGAAAAGACATTAGAGAAAAAACCTTTTTTGGGAAACTCAAGCCCGTAACTGAATAAATATCAGTACTGTTAAAGAAGATAATTTTCAATGGATGTTCAGTGATCTTATACTTTTCCCTGTTTTCAACTAAACTGAAATTAGAAATGTAATAAACTGCAGATTCATTCATTTTAGGACCATATTTAGGCATAAACATTTTCGGTATTGTTGCTTGAATCCTTGCACCCTGAAATATAGGAATAAAAGTTTCATAAGATGATGTACAAAGAAAGAGTTCTTCCCACTGAGACTAAATCTTTTTATATAAAAATTGTGTAACTTACCTCTGAATCCACAAGAACTAACTCGAAACTTTCAGGTATCTTCACACCTTCTCTAACTTGAACTTTGTACTTCCTAGCCACACGAACATTGATAACCCAGTCAGATCTTCCCCTACGAAGGTCTTTTAATAGTGATGCAGGAACATACATTGTTGAATACAGCTTCACGATTGATAAAGAATTAAGAAACTGAATGAAGATGAATGGAGAAGAAGAGAGAGAAGTAAAAGAAGAAGAGAAAAGAACAAATTTGAAATGGAAATGTAAAACTATTTATATGTGATGTAAAACGATTGGACTTCAATTCTTATTTACATATTTTTATTTTTTATTGCCTTGGACTGTAAAAATAATTAAGGGACTGTAAACAATTGTTGCCTTCTTTCATTTTCGAATTGGAGTTGTAATAAGTTTTTAATTATTAGGTACTGTTTTTAAGTAGAAATTATATTAAATGTTCATTAGAAATTCGAGACATCATGCTTGTTAACTTAATGGTGAATCAGGTTAGTAATAATTACACAGTTTAGGAATACGAAGCATTTTAATTTCTATATTTAGATTTCAGTTTTCCCGCTCAAATTTCTGTTTTAGGAAAGAAAGCTTATTCACTTCAGCCATTATATAGTTATAGATAGTGATTATAATTTTAAGCTGTTAAACGCAAAAAATTGTATTTTTATAGAATTAACTGTGACCCAGCTTTTACTAAAAATGATTCGTAGAAATTGTTATTTGTATTATATTTAAAATAATAACTTCTAGCCAAAAACTTGTAAAAAACGCGTTTTTTGTTAACTTAACAAAAAACGTGTTTTAAAAAAGGGGCTGCTCATTCTCACTCTCACTTTCTCTCACTAAACGCAAACACATTCTCCTCTCTCTCTCTATACGCAGGAACCATCTCTCTCTCTATACGCAAGAACCAGAAGACCCAAGCTCCTCCCTCCGGCCGGCGACCTCGCCAAACCAATTCCTTCTCCCAATTCCTCTCTCAAATCGACCTCAACCAAATCTAATTCTCCCTCAATCCGAGACCAACGCCAATTCCCCCTCAACCAAATCAACCGGCGTCCTCCTCTCTCCAATTACACACCTGTTGAACTCGAATGCAGGAAAAAGATGATTTACTTCCCGCGAGGTCGTTCATTAGAGTTCTCAGAATATGAATTGATCGCCGGAATGTGAATGCGGAATGAGGACGACAATTTTGACGGAGAGACGACGATGTAACCGCCTGAAATGAAACCCTTGGTGATATCAAACCCTCCATTCTTTATTTATTTCAATTGGGTCGGTTGACTGGGACCGGGATGAAAGAATGGTTGCAGGGGATGGGTAATTGAAATACCAGTCCATGGTTTTTCGAGTGCCAGCACATGTTATTTTGAGTGCCAGTGCATGAAGAAGATGATCGGAGATGGGAGTGCCAGTGCATTTTAATTCGAGTGCCATTACACGTTAATTCGAATGCCAGTCCATGTTTTTTTGAATGTCAGTTCATGTTTTTTTGAATATCAGCAAAAATAATTATCAGTATTTTTGAGTGCCAGTATATGCATTTTTGAGTGCCAGTAAATGTGTTTTCAAATGCCAGTCCATGTATTTTTGAATGTCAGTGCTTGTATTTTTGAGAACCAGCAAAAATATTAGTGTAAACAAAGTGCCAGTGTTAGTGTAACAGAGTGCCAGTGTGAAGAGTGCCAGTTCATGTATGTAAAAGTGCCCGTGTAAAAAGTGTCAGTTTCATATTTATAAAATGCCAGTGTGAAATCACTGGTCATTTGTAATATTAACACTGGCATTTATCATGGTTGCCAGTAATTACAAAAATGCCACCGTTTATTTTGAACAGCGCTTTGGAAAACACGTTTTTTCTTATCTTAAGAAAAAACTAGTTTTTTATAAGACCAACTCTAACTTCTATCTATTTTATATATTTATTATATTGAAATACATATCATAAAGGTCATTTTTGGTATTTATGTTTCATAATCAGTTTTGAATATATACTATCCAAATATATTTATAAATTTTAATATTTATTATAAATAATTAATTTTTATAAAATCACTTTTGAATAATCACTTTCGGAGAATCAGAACCCATGTCAAACTCACCCTTATTATTAGTGGGATATCTGTAACAGAGTTGGAAAATGTTTTGTGATTTTAGTAAACTGAATAACGAAACGTTGTCATTTTACTCCGGTGATTGTGCTTGAGGGGTTTTAGCAATCATGTTGAGTCTTTCTTTGTTTCATTTATTTTCTTTATTCATAGGAAAATTAACTCATTTTCAAATGTAAGTCTTCAAAACTAATTACTTTTTCGAGAATAAACTCATAAAAAAATCTAAGAAAGAGCACTAAAATTAATTATTGATGACTCCAATGGGTATGAATTTCTAGGTTAGCAAAAATTATGAGTAATATTTCCAAATCATCATAAATAGGAAGTATTAATAATCGAGAAATGACACATTAAACAACCAAAAAGATCACCCATATGTACATACATAAAAATATAGAAAAAAGTGCACCAAAAATCACCGAATTATACTCATTTTGTGAGCTTGACTACCATACTCATTTTCGTTGAAAAAAAAAACATCGAACTCATTTATTTTTGAATGTATAGTCATTATCACTAACATCATTAGTTTTTTTTTCGTTACATTAAATGCTTATATGTATAGCATTTGACCAAAATTTAAGAAGTATTTTAGGTAGTTCTCTCACTAAAAGTTTAAACTTATTCAAAATAGGTCATTCATTATTGATATTTTTTCATGTTAGTCACTGAATTTTTTAAAAACTTTGAACTTGTTCAAAATAGGTTCTC
Source organism: Adenophora triphylla var. japonica (assembly GCA_022495995.1). NCBI lineage: Eukaryota > Viridiplantae > Streptophyta > Magnoliopsida > Asterales > Campanulaceae > Adenophora > Adenophora triphylla. The sequence goes on from JAFEMH010007731.1 coordinate 71,550, forward strand.
CCTTAGCTATATAAATTATTATTTAACTTATTATATGAATTATTATTTAAATAATTTATTTTTCTTTTTAATCAAATAAAAAAATAATCTCTTAAAATAAAATTATGGTACTTGTTTTAACTTTTTTTTTTATCAACACCTACCACCAATATTTCACCAATCCTCCACCACCACCACCCAACACCATATCACCATTACCGCCACCATCTAGCCATCACAAAGCTTGTTAACTGTTCATTAGAAATTTATTACATGTAAAACCCTCAAACATTAAAAAAAATAGAATTCAAAAAAATCAGAAAGGGAGTGTAGGTTACAGAAAGAGAAGGTAAGGAAACTAAGGCTCCGTTTGTTTCGACGTAAAACATTTTTTGGAAAACGTTTTTCGGAAAATGTTTTCCTGTAAAATGTTTTCCTGTAAAATGTTTTACGGAGGTAAGGCGTAAAATGTTTTACGGAGAAAGGGTGTAAAATGTTTTCGGGTGTTTGGTAAGAAAAATATTTTTCGGAAGGGCGTAAAATATTTTTTTAAAAAAATTTTTTTTAATCATTTTTTGTAATCACCCCACCCACTCCCCGCCTACCCCACCCCACCACCCACCCACCCCACCCCACCCACCCCCCCAAATTTTTTTTTTATTTTTTGTAATCGCCCACATACCCTTTCCCCCAAAATTTTTTTTTTTTTTTTTTTTTTTTTTATTTTTTGTAGCCCCACCCACCCCTGCCTACCCCACCCACCCACCCCCCAAATTTTTTAACCGCCCCACCACCACTTGCCTACCTCACCCACCCTCCCAATTTTTTTTTTTTTTATTAATTTTTTTTTTGGGTGGGGGGTGGGTAGAGGCGGTGGGTGGGGCATTTCCAAAATAAATTTTTTTTTTGGGGGGTGGGTGGGGTAGGCAGGAGGTGGGTGGGGCGGTTAAAATAATTTTTTTGGGGGGGTGGGGGTGGCGGGGTGGGTGGGGCAGGTTCCAAAAAATTTGGGGGGGGGGGGGGTAGGCAGGGGGTGGGTGGGGCGGGGCGGTTAAAAAAAATAATTTTTTTTTGGGGAGGGGGTGGGGGTGAGGGGTGGGTGGGGCGATTCTGATTTTTTTTTTTTTTTTTGGGGGGGGTGGGTAGGGGCAGTTAATATGAGGCGTACCGACCGTAATATGAGTTGTACATTAAGGCCACCATTTTTCGGAAAATGTTTTACTTAGGACAAGATCAGTAGGTCGTTTTACTTAGAAAGGGCGTAAAATGTTTTCCGGAAAACGTTTTACTTAGGCAACCAAACAGCGGAAAACGAGTTATTTTCCGGAAAACATTTTCCGGGGGCTAACCAAACGGCGTAAAACGAGTTATTTTCCGGAAAACGTTTTCCGAAAAATGTTTTACGGGGGCACAAACGGAGCCTAAATTGATTACCATTCCGTCACCTATTTCCCCAAATTAATTCGAGATTTCTTTTTTTGAAACCAAAGTAATCAAGCATATTTTACTTTAAGTGTATTTTTTAAAAAATAAACATGAATTAAATATCAGACTTGAAAGAAAATAAATGCTTAGATCACAATATCATGAAAGGGGATGAGGGAAGTGTTGGGTATGCATACTTTAACCCTTCTAACTTTAGCTTTAGTTTGATTGATACCATAACCTCATCTCTATTTTCTGAACTTTTGGCCCATATGTAATGAAGCTTAGACTTCAATTTTTTAGTATAAGTCTATTTTATAGAATATGTTTATTTAGGCTTGAAGACTGGCACAAGACTCATTGAACATGAGGTTTCAATTCAGAAGGTTTCAAATCGCACGTATGAAACCGCAACATCAAACCGCTTTGTGGAATTCCTACATTGAAACCGCACTTTGAAGTCCAAAGTGAAACTTTGTTGGTGAAACCGCACTGCCTAAACCGCATCCAATGATTGAAGACTTGAAGTTGAAACACTTATGACTGTTGGAATCCACGTCAGCAATATTTGAAAGTCAACCACAAAATCTTGTCACGTGAATAAGTGTCAGACAGGATCTGCAAGAATTTTGAAAAGGTGGCAGATGTCCTTCATTCCTTAAATTCTGATCAGCCTTATCTGCATCATCTGAACAAATGGACAAAAGTGGATTTGTGGACCAATCAAAATGCACCAGTACAGTACTTGCTACAGATGTTCCCAATGGCTACTTTCTTGGTGCTTGGGTATAAATACCCCCATTCTTCAACATTTGAAGATTGCTTGAGAAATTGATTTTACAGTGAGTTCATAAGAAGATTGAAGCTATTTCCAGAAATATTCAACCTTTTGAATCTTCATCTTCTTCCTTCGAGAAAATATCTCCACCCCAGAAATCGAGCCTTTCTACAAGAAAACAGACATTTATCGACAAAATTTTCCGTCGGTAAATGCACAAAATCCGTCGCTAAATTGATTTAGCGACGGATTCCCGACGGAAAAATTCTGTTGGTAAAACGCTTGTCGGTAAATCTTTCGACGGAATACCGACGATTTTTCATTTGATTACCGACGGATATTTCCGTCGCTAATGTTTTAAAATTCGTCGACGATTTCGTAAGATAATCAACCAATTCAAAGTCAATGCCGACAGATTAGCGACGGATTTTTTCGTCGCTAAATACAAAAAGTCCATCGCTATATTAATTAAAAAAATTCAATATTTATTTGTTTTTTTATATGCCAAATTATTGAGGGCTTTCTCGACGGATATTTCCGTCGCTAAATTGGCATTTTATATTTTAAAAAATATATATTAATATATATATATATATATATATATATTAAATCGATCCCTTAACTTTTCTTATTCTCAAATCATCCACTTAATTTTTCTTATTCTCAAATAAGTCCCTTAAATTTTATTAATCTTAAATCAGTCCTTGATATTTCATAATTACACTTTGCTCTCCTAAACTTCTTTTTTACTCAAATCGGTCCTTAATATCCTTTCATTTCAACTTTGATCCCTTAACTTCAAAAAATTCAGATCAAGGACTTGACTTTGATGAGAAATTAGATCTAAGAAGATGGGGGCGGCGGAATAAGAAGAAATAGTGGGCGGCAGAGGAAGGAGAAGAAGATGAAGAAAAGAGAGAAAAGTAGGGTTTGGGAGATGAAGAAGTGGGGTGGCGGCTGAATGAGGGAATTGAGGGGGAGAGAGAATAGGGTTTTTAGATTTATGGGTTAGGAGAGAGAAAAGGATTTTTTGGGGTGAATTATGATCATTGGCTTGAATTTCATGTTATGTATTTAATGGTCAAGATGATGTTTGGTCTATAATCCATGTGATTATTTGAGATCCAATAACACAATGCAACATCACATGCTTTTCATGTTATACCAAATTTTAGTTAAAGTTGTATGCCTAATAACAATAATAATAATATTATTATATAATTAGTAATAATACTTAATAATAATAATAATCCTATTATTAATTATCAATTTATAATATAATAGCTATTAATAATTATTATTATATAATTAATAATAATACTTAATAATAATAATATTAATAATAATTAGTAGTAATATAATATAAAAAATAATAATGTTATTAATTAATATTAATAATTATTCTTAACTACTTTTTGTAAAAAAAAATCACTACTAACTAACATATCAAATAGTTTTATTTATCCAAAAAAAATTAAAAAAATTAAAAAAGTAAATGCTATTGTCCTCCCTCTTTTTTTCTATTATATACTTTCATTTATTTAAAAATTCTTAACTTTTTTATATAACTTTTTGTAAAATTTTCACTACTAACTAACATCTCAAATAGTTTTATTTATCCAAAAAAAATTAAAAAAAATTAAAAAAGTAAATGCTATTGTCCGTCCCTCTTTTTTTCTATTATATACTTTTATTTCTTTAAAAATTCTTAACTTTTTTATATTACTTTTTGTAAATTTTTTTACTACTAACTAACATCTTAAATAGTTTTATTTATCCAAAAAAAAAAAAATTAAAAAAGTAAATGCTATTGTCCGTCATTTTTTTTTCTATTATATACTTTCATTTTTTAAAAAATTCTTAACTTTTTTTATATAACTTTTTTTATAAAAAATTCACTACTAACTAACATCTCAAATAGTTTTATTTATCCAAAAAAAGTTTTTTTAAAAAAATTAAAAGAGTAAATGCTATTGTCCGTCTCTTTTTTTTCTATTATATACTTTCATTTCTTTAAAAAATCTTAACTTTTTTTATATAACTTTTTGTAAAAAATTTCGCTACTAACTAATATCTCAAATAGTTTTATTTATCCAAAAAAAATAAAAAAATAAATGAAGTAAATCCTATTGGCCGTCCCTCTTTTTTTCTATTATATACTTTCATTTTTTTGAATATTCTTAACTTTTTTTATATAACTTTTTGTGAAAAATTTCATTACTAACTAACATCTAAAATAGTTTTATTTATCCAAAAAAAAAATTAAAAAACTAAATGCTATTGTTCGTCCCTCTTTTTTCTATTATATACTTTCATTTCTTTAAAAATTCTTAATTTTTTATATAACTTTTTGTAAAAAAATTCACTCTCTTTGATAATGTTAGATCATGTGTTGCCATGAATGTTGTCCCAAAGTGTTGCAAACCGGTGTTGCCATTTGGTGTTGCCACAAGTGTTGCCATTTGGATTTGGCAACACTGAAATAGTTACTGTATTTTTCACAAATAAAGATGTGAAAATTAATGTTTAAATAACAGTAGTTAGTCTGCTTAAAATGAGCTTGAATAGGTCCTCGAACCGCCGTGCATGATTCACGAAGAAGAGGAGAAAATTAACAAATAAACATAAGCAAAAAGAGATATTATTCAGCTATATTAAGGGGGAGAACAAGTCGAGGAGTACAAGGCATCTACAAATGTCTGAGAGGTACAAGCAAGAGAAGCAAGAAAAGACCAAGTCTCCTACAAATGAGGCGAGAAGGCTAAAATGGAGGAAACAAACTCCAAGGTACATTCTTGATCATTTTGAGTAGGCTCCAAGACTTTGTGGCCTATAAATAGTGCGGTGGATCTTCATTGAAGATCATCCAATTCGTAAAACGCAAATCCGCATAAGAAATAGAATTACGCTCTCAAGTGTTGCCATTCGGTGTTAGGCAACACTGCGGTCGGACACTCGAGAATTTAATATAGATTTTCATATTTTTGTGAGGTTTTGAGTGTTCATTTTCATAGAGAGTTCTTTTATATGTTGTCTCCTTATATTAATGATTGTTTATCATTAAGGAACTTCTTCGACCTTATATTGAATTCATATAATTAATAGAAAGGTTCTTGCCTCCTGGCACCCATCAAGTTATATATTTATATAACTTGATAAAAATTATATTCTTGTGTATTGTTTTAATTCTTCCGCTGCAAATTAGATTTATTTCTATTTATTTGTGTTTTTCTAGAATTGGTGTGTGTTGTTGTTAGTGTCGCCAATACTAAGGACAATACTTGTGAGTTTCGCCTCACTTGTTCTAAGCCATAGACAATTTCAATTGGTATCGAGCCTAGCACTTGATATACTAAGTGTTTAGATCCTTTTGTCATGGCTTATGATCCTGCCAACCCTAATCAAAAGAGATAACCGGTTTTAGACGGATCAAATTATGCTTATTGGAAGATTCGCCTACGCTCGCATATCAAATCAATTGATCTTCGAGCTTGGCGATCTATTTTAAATGGTTATTCTGTTCCAATGCTTCCTCCGGATGACGATGGTGACGTTCAAGTCAAACCTGAATTCGAGTGGACAATTGAAGAGAATAATCTTGCTAGTTTCAATGAAAAGGCACTAAATGCCATTTATGAATGGATTGACATGCATATGTTCAAGCTCATTCAAAATAGTCCCACTGCAAAAGATGCTTGAGATACCTTACAAAGATTTTGTGAAGGTGATGGTAGTGTCCGAGAAACAAAGCTTAGAGGTCTCACTAGTAAATTTGAAAGATTAAGAATGGGTGAAAACAAAGATATTACTTCTTATTTTGAAAAGTTGATTGATATTTCAAATGCTTGTCAAGTATTAGGGGAACCTTTTACAAATAAACAACTTGTTTCAAAAGCTATTCGAACTCTTCCCGAACGTTTTAATATTAAAGTTTCAGCTATTGAAGAGGCCCATAATCTTTCAACTATTGATATTAACTCCTTAATGAGCATTTTGAAAAACTTTGAGATGAATCTCAATGAACAAACCGAAGGCTTCTAAAGGCAAAAATATTGCCTTAAAAGTCGAATCTTCGGACACATGTGTGGATGATGAAGATGAAGCCTTCGAGGAGTTAGATGAAAATACTAGTGTAGCTTTACTTGCAAAGAGATATAATTCTATGCTTAGAAAATTTAACAGGTAAGTGTGTAAAGGCTAAGGACCAATCGGCCAAAACATCTAGTTTTGTGCCAAGGAGAGGTCCTCTCCAAATCAAAAGGATACCCCACCTAGGCGTGCATCCTCGAAAAGATCCGGTCCGATCCTAAATACATTGAATCCATTCAATGTCATGCTTGTTTCGGTTGGGGTCACTATGCCAATGAATGTGCTAACACCTTGAGAAAGGCGGGAAAACATTTGTGGGTATCTCTTAGTGATGGAGAGGAGGAAGGAACGGAGAAAGATGAAAAGACGGAGCAAGTGGTCATGATGGCCACAGCAGAGGAGCTACCTTTGACAGAGTGTTACCTCAAGTGTTGTCTCTGTTGACAACACTTGACACAACACTTTTGACTTCTTCATAGAAGTGTTACCCCAAGTGTCGTCCAGAAATGGCAACACTTGACACAACACTCACAGGTATGATTCTTTAAATGATATTTTCTTGTATGATTCGGGCTTGGTTTAAACTCGAGGAGACTATAGAGGATGATCTTTGTAAAAGATGAGCTCATTCATGAATTAAAAAACCTCTATAAGTCTATCCTCATGGAATGGAAAAAGGAGAACAAGATGGTGGTTTTCTTGAAAAGGAAAATCATGATCTTAAAAACTCCTTGACTCGCATTTGGAGGTTTAACTCACAAGAGAGATTTGGATCTTGATAAAATCAAGGCCAAACTACAACCTAGCCGAATCCACTTTCAAAACTCAACACGAGTTTATCCAAATTGGATGAAATACTCAATTTGAGTAAGCCTCGAAAGGTGGTCTTGGGTTCCAAGAATCACTAGAAAGTATTACCTCTTCCTTGTTTGATGTTGAAACTAAAAATTGTTTTGTAAAAGATCGTGTCAAGGAAAAGGGTAGTACCTCCTAGTGATACTCCCGATCAAATC
>JAFEMH010007732.1:0-78776 GCA_022495995.1 Adenophora triphylla var. japonica
GCCTATGATTTTTCGAAAGAGAGATTAACTTATGCCCCAATTCTCTCCATCCCCGATTGGTCTTCTGATTTTTCCATCTGGGTCGTTGTAGGGAAAAAAGTAGACATATTACCTCATGTTATCCATTATGCAAGAAGGACATTAAATGATCCTCACCTTAATTATACTACTACTGAAAAGGAATTTTTAGCAGTTGTGTTTTCTTTAGAAAAGTTTCGTTCCTACTTGCTTGGATCTAAGGTAATTATCTACTCAGATCTTGTGGCTCTTAAGTACTTGTTAACTAAGAGAGATCCTAAACCTAGGTTGTTGAGGTGGATGCTATTATTACAAGAATTTGACCTAAATATTAGGGATAAAAAGGAGATCGAAAATGTAGTGGCGGATAATTTATCTAGGCTTGAGGACTTTTCCTATCGTCATATCTTAGAGGGTGCAATTTCGGTTAATGAAAATTTTCCAGATGAGCAATTCATTGCCTTGCATGTCCAAGAGCCGTGGTATGCGGACTTTGTGAATTATAATGTGTCTAATATAATCCCGTCTAGTTTCACTTATGACCAAAAACGTAAATTCAAATCTGATGTGAAACACTACATTTGAGATGATCCTTATTTGTGGAAAATTTTCCCTGATAGGATATTAAGGAAGTATGTCCCGGAGTATGAGCAAGCAAGTGTCTTGTGGTTCTGTCATAAACTCCAATGTGGTGGGCATTTCAGTGGTCAAAAGACCGGTCAGAAAGTGCTTCAATCTGGGTTGTATTGGCCCACCTTATTTAAGGATGCAAAATAATTTTGTAAAAGGTGTGATAGATGTCAAATAACGGGGGGCATAAGCAAGAGAGATGAGATGCCTCAAAAACAAAAAAAATGATTATTGATATATTTGATGTTTGAGGCATTGATTTTATGAGCCCTTTCCCCCGTTCTATGGTTTTCTGTATATTTTGTTAGATGTAGACTATGTGTCCAAATGGGTGGAGGCTATTGCCACCCTTACTAATGATGCTAACACTGTTGCAAAGTTTGTTGGTGATAATATTTTTAGAAGGTATGGCGTGCTACGTGCCATTATCAGTGATCAAGGAACTCACTTCACCAACAAATTGTTTAATCAGGTATTGAAAAAGTATGGGGTGGTACAGAAGTTGGACACTGCTTACCATCCTCAGAATTCAGGTTAAGTAGATGTGAGCAACAGAGATATTAAGGGAGTCTTAGAAAAGACAGTGCGTCCCAATAGGAAATATTGGGCATTAAAATTGGGAGATGCATTGTGGGCTTACAGGACTACATACAAGACCCCTATTTGTATGAGCCCTTACCAGATTGTGTATGGTAAGGAGTGTCATCTCTCCGTGGATTTGGAGCAAAGAGCTTATTGGGCAACCAAAACGCTCAACATAAATTAGGCTCTAGCGGGAGAATAGAGGTTGTTGGCACTGGATGAGCTCGAGGATCTAAGGCAAGATGCATATGAGAGTGAGAAGCTGTATAAAGAGAGGACAAAATGGTATCACGATAAACTGATAAGGTCAAAGTTCCTAAGGCCAGGTATGAAGTCCTTGTCTTCAACTCTCGGCTAAAGTTATTTCCTAGTAAGTTACGTTCCAAGTGGTATGGACCATATGAGGTGGTACAAGTTTTCCCTCATGGAGGGGTGGAACTTAGAGACTTGAAAAATGGAAGAACTTTTAAGGTAAATAGTCACAGAGTAAAGCCGTACCACAAAGGGGTCTCCATCTTGGAGGAGATTTGTGTGATCAAACTAGTCGATTAAAAGACAACCTTGTGATCCTATTGAGGTATGAAGTCGAGCTAACAACTTTAAACAAAGCACTTGTTGGGAGGCAACCCAATCTTTTACTGCTTTTTGTTTTTCCTTTCAGTTTACCTACATCACTAAAGTAGATGCATGCTTCATTTTTACATATATTCATTGAGGACTTAGCATGTTTCTAGTTTGGGGGTGGTGGTATTCATAAAAAAAAACAATATACAAAAAAGAAATTCCTTGTTTTATTTTCTTTTTATATTGGGGTCGGTCCGAACTACGGTGACCTGAGCCTATTATAATGTGTTCACGCTCACTATAATGGGGACGTAGGCAGCTTATGTGCGGTCAAAAAGTTGATAATCTTCGACTTGTGTCACCCTTTATGGGTCTCTCCGAGTTTGTGGGTTTATAGGAGAGTGTAAATAGTGTCACCCTACAAAAAGATTTCCTTTTTTTAGTCATTTTTATTGTTTTAGAAGATTTTACGTTTGTTTGTGGTGATATGAAGATAATAATAAGTCCAACAATCACATAAGTTGCGGAGATGGGGAAAAACAGGGGAAAATCTAGAAAAAAACTCTGGGAAAACAAGGAAAAGAGAGGGCGCGATCGCACCCCTATTCAGAGCGGTTGCCCTCAATTTACAGAAACTTTGTGCGTTCGCGCCCTCATACCCGCGAGATCGCCCCTTTTATCTAGAAGCTACCACGCAACCGCGCCCTACCAACCGCGAGATCGACCCCTTCTCCGGAACCAAACATGCGACCGAACCCTTAGGAGGAAAATCCAATGCTGAGGCGGATAAGGTGTTTAAACTCAGATATACTCGCCTCCCTCCTCACAACCCTAAACATATTCATCCTCTCTTTCTCTCTCTACATTGTGCCGCTCCTTGTCCTTTTTCTCTCTAAAAATCACTCCCAAAATCCATAGATTTCCACACTAAGCCCCTACAACCTCCATTATCAACCCATCTCTAATCCGAATATTGTGGTCTTGAGGATTGTTACACCCTATCTAGGGTGAATTGAAAATAATTTGAAAGATTGTGGTGGGTGATTATGAAGAAGAAGAAATTTGAAGTGGGTTGAAGGGAAGATAAGGGTTGTGTGAAGCTTTGCAAAGAGGATTCCATTAATTTTGGTCATCATCTCAAAAAGTCCACGAGGTCAATCAAGTGCCCCTGTCCCTTCGGTTGGTCCCCCATATGATAGACATAAGTTTGTGGGCAATAAAGCCTAATAGTTCTTTGAAATGTATGAGTCAAAGGCCTTCAACCCGAAAAGGGAGTTTGATTTTGAGGGCCTTGAAATAGAGGATTTGGTTAATGGCTACCAATGGGAGAAATTGGGAGCCAAGCCCGCAAACTTGGGAGTGGGTCTCCTAGTTAAAGAAATTTATGCAAATGTTTATGAGAACGGGAACACGGGTCTTTCCTATGTGCGGTGGGTGGTGGTGAATTATTCTAGGCAAGTGATAAATGAGTTTTAAAATTTTGCCACTGATATGACTAAGGATGAGTGTGAATATACAAGTTTGATTGAGCGCATGGGAAAGAATTATAAGGAACACCTTGATAAAATAGCTCTTACATTCGGGGACATTGACCCGAACTCTATAAAGAAGGGCACAATAATGAAGGCCCGTGACCAGAGCCTACAGATGTAAGTACTTTATAGATTCATCTATGAGAGGATCCTCCCCTCCTCGCATTTCAATGATGTGAACTGGAGGCGTGTTATTCTGATGCACGTGATTATGCAGGGAGGGGAGATTGACGTCTAAAAGGTAATTACCAATGAGATAGCGCAAACGACTTAGAATATAGCAAACTCCAATTACAACTTCCCTTTGTTGATTACGACCTTGATAGCTAGAGCCAGAGTTAACTTGACCCGAGTGAACAAGGAATTGAAGACATGTCCTAAAATTAACAAGTTCACCCTCACCACAAAATGCAGAAACCAGAAAAGAGGTAAGGGGTCTTCTCGGGGACAGCAGGTAGAGGATAATGAGGATGAGGAGGAGGATGAGGCTTAGGCGTGGCGAGCAGACCCTAATGAGGGTGCATATTATTTGTCTCAACAGGTTGGTGTCTTGGAGGACTATATGAGGGGTCTGAGGGGAGACTTCGGGTAACTCTGTACCGAATGGATGCTTTTGAGAGGAGGCAGAATGCCTAGGAAAGGAGGTAGGATGCGGAGATTGAGGCAACCCAGGCGTGGAGGGCCCAACAGTCGATGCAGTCAGAGGAGCAGACTCGGATGCTCTAGACCTTACAAGGACGGATGCCACCCGCACCAAAAAGTGGCTCTAGCCAAGGTGGCCAGTGGGACCACCAGTGCCATCCTCCCTACCAGTGATTGGTTGAGGTATCCCTATCCCCTTCTGATTATGATTGTTGGATTAGGGATAATGCAATATTTTAGTTTGGGGGTGGGGTACTTTGTATATTTTATCTGTTGTTACCATGTTAGATTATGATTTATTTGTTTTTATGAAAAAATTGAAAAATTTGTTCTCCTTATATTTTGGTAGTTGGCCAACGTGCATGACGATTTGAGGGATTTGAATTGATTTATGTTACATAGTGCTAGTTTGAATATGATAATTAGAATTGTATTGAAACATGTAAACTCAATCGCACCACCATTCACTTCCATCATATTTCTTGATCATGGTCATTATTAATGTAGGTGCTATTTATGGGATTACTTCGACATACTCGGGGTTCCCAGAGCATGATTGCATGCTTGTCAATAACACATCACTAGATTACTTGATATATATGGCTTAAATATTTTTCTTCAACCCTCTTTTGAGCCTTCGACTCTCTCGTCACTTTATATATACATTGTCATTTGATCTCATTTTGAGTCTTTACAAAGAATGGAGCATCTAGAGCATCATTCGCCTTCGATTGATACCTACTCCCTACTTGGCACTTAGAATAGACTCATCTCACATTTGCAATAATGTGGAATTAGAAAAAAAAAAGAAGGAAAAAAAGGGAAATTAGGGGAATTAGTGAGAAAGGTCAAAAATTGGGAATTTGGTATGTATTGTATAAAGGGGGGGCAAGACAAAAAATAGTTCAACTATGTGCAAAATAAAAAAACAAAAAAAAACAAAAAAAATACTTGCCTTTATATCAGTGAAGTATGATTGAAAAGTAACCTATAATAAGTGAGCGAATGCCATCAACCCCATATGTATAAATATGAAAAAGTTCTAGTTTGTGGGTTGAGGCAATTGGGAAACACGGGTGAGCGGATAGCTAAATTTCAGGGAGGATTAGCATGCAATAGAAGACTTTTTAGTTCCACATTCTTGTGTTTGTATGTCCTTTTCTTCATTTGTAACCGTGAACATGGTCCCACGAATTGTCGTGAACTTAACTTGAAGCCATATTTTTGTTCAATATTGAGTAATCGGGTTGACAAGTGTGTAACCATGCATATAAGTGTCTTTGTAATTTGAACTATGTGTTATCTTTGATATATGGCATGACTTAGTGAACCCATAAACAATCTTACCTTATTGACCATGATCTCCCATATTTCATTCATCAATCAGGCCGAGGTAGAAAATTGTGGGTTATATGTATTAATGTAATTGTAATTGCATATTTTTATTGGCACTTGTTTAGCATAATATGTGAGGAATTGAGACTTGTTTGGGCGACAACCTAGTGTATATTGAAAACATACCAAAATATATTTTTCTTTTTGCTTGTTTTATTTTTAGTAGTTAGAGTGGTTTTATCTTTTGTTTAGTTCTTTTTGTTTTACTCGAAGGCGAGCAAAAGGTAAGTTTGGGGTTATTTGATGGATGTGTTTTTACACATCTAAATTAGATACTTTCGCACTTATTTTTTTGCTTAATCCTTGAGTTATTTGGTATTTTGATATGGTTTTCTAGTGTTTGTGTAATGTAGGGAAAATGATAGATTTTGGACCGATTAAGGATGCAATGAGGGTCAACAGCGGAGCGGATAGTCAAAGGAAAGATGAAAAGTCAAAATCAGGAATTGAGATAGGGGACGACCGCCCTATGCACAGCGCAAACGCGCTCTTTTGACATAAGTTTGGCGCGACCGCCCTCCATTAGCCGCGCGACCGCTCTCTTTTGACAGAACCAACCGAGCGATCGCACCCTTTGGAGGGGGCGATCGCGCCTTAAGCAGTTTTGGACGCTCCTCCTCCAGATTGTGCAAGAATTGAAGAGGTTTCAGAATTTGTATTTCCTTTTTATAGCCCTAGTATATATACAAAACACTTGTCTTAGTTTATGTTATGTATTGTTTAATATTTTCAGTTTTAGAGCAAGGTTTCAAATGATTTTTTATTGTTCAATATGCAGATTTTCAGGTTTCTATGTTTTCTTATTCAATTTATGTGATGACAAACATGAATATGAGTAGCTAAACTTATTGTTAATGGATTTGATGTAATTAATATCAGATCTTTATGCTATTACTATTTAACTAGTGAGTAACCCGTCGAGATTCGACGGGCATATTAAGACTTATTAATACTTATTGCTATAATCTGTAATTTCATTTAAATAAATGAAAACAATATGTTAGGTTTATATCCAACAATAAAAAAGTGAGACGATCATTTTGGGACATATGGAGTATCCTGTACACACAGAAAATTACGTTACTACATTCAGACTAACTCCATTTAGCCTTTATGTGTTGGGATGGCCAAACATATTTTGGTCAAAGAAATCTATTTTTATTATAAAAATAAAAATGTGTGTACACTTGATCAAACCTAACCCACTTCTTCCTCTCCCTCTTTCAAAATACCAATTCATACTATCTTTATTTTTTAGAATATTGACATGCACTTCAAAGAAGAAGATTTCTTTTTTGTGTCCAAATCGAATGAAAGTAGTCTCTATTTTTGGAAGATTTTTTTTTATGATTTTTGGTGGAAAAAAATTAAAAAAAAATTATTATAAAATATTTGATTTATATTCAAAAAAGAGGATTTTTTATAAATAAATATCATATTTGTTTACATTAACTCATCATAAACAAAATTATAATATTCTTTTTCAATTTAACTTATTTAATTTTGAGAAGAAAAATCAAACTCCAAAAATAACTAACAATGTGTTCAATGTATTTTTTTTCCAAACACTACACTCCCTCATCAAATCCAACCCACTTATTCCTCTCCCTCTTTTAAACTACCTATTTATACTATATTTATTTTTTAGAATATTGACATGCACTTCAAAGAAGAGGATTTTTTTTGTCCGAATCAAATGAAAGTAATATCTATTTTTGGAGGAAACTTTTTAATGATTTTAGGTGAAAAAAAAATAAAAAAAATAATTTATTATAAAATATTTGATTTATATTAAAGAAAGAGGATTTTTTTTTCTGTGTCTTAATCAAATGAAATTAGTCTCTATTTCTAGAGGAAAAAAATTATGAATTTTGGTGTAAACAATTTTTTTTTAAAATTAATTTATTATAAAATAATTGAGGTCAAAGAATTTGGGAGAAAAAAAATTGTAAATTAAGGCATCCAATCAAAAGCACTTGATGTTGATTTCAATGTCTAATATCTACATTTATGCCATGAACGTAAATGACTAAAATATTCTTGAAATATTTCCAAATTAAACCACTTGATTTATATAGGAAATAATTGACCAATGGGAGAATCACATAATGCCATGTCATAATAGTGACATGGCTTAATGTGAGGGCATAAAATATTTCTCTTTTTATATATTATATAGATTGACATACACTTCAAAGTAGAGGATTTTTTTTGTGTGTCCAAATCGAATGAAAGTAGTCTCTACTTTTGGAAGAATTTTTTTTTATGATTTTTGATGGAAAAAAATTAAAAAAAAAATTATTATAAAATATTTGATTTATATTCAAAAAAGAGGATTTTTTTTAAATAAATATCATATTTGTTTACATTAACTCATCATAAACAAAATTATAATATTCTTTTTCAATTTAACTTATTTAATTTTGAGAAGAAAAATCAAAATCCATAAATAACTAACAATGTGTTCAATGAATTATTTTTTTTCCAAACACTACACTCTCTCATCAAATCCAACCCACTTATTCCTCTCCCTATTTCAAACTACCTATTTATACAATATTTATTTTTTAGAATATTGACATGCACTTCAAACAAGAGGATTTTTTTTGTCCGAATCAAATGAAAGTAATATCTATTTTTGGAAGAAACTTTTTAATGATTTTAGGTGGAAAAAAATTAAAAAAAAATAATTTATTATAAAATATTTAATTTTTATTCAAGAAAGAGGATTTTTTTTCTATGTCTGAATCAAATGAAATTAGACTCTATTTGTAGAGGAAAAAATTATGAATTTTGGTGTAAACAAAATTTTATTTTTTAAATTAATTTATTATAAAATAATTGAGGTTAAAGAATTTGGGAGAAAAAAATTGTAAATTAAGGAATCCAATCAAAAGCACTTGATGTTGATTTCAATGTCTAATATCTACATTTATGTTATGAACGTAAATGACTAAAATATCCTTGAAATATTTCCAAATTTAATCACTTGATTTATATAGAAAATAATTGACCAATGAGAGAATCACATAATGCCATGTCATAATAGTGACATGGCTTAATGTGAGGGCATAAAATGTTTCTCTTTTTATATATTATATAGATTGACATGCACTTCAAAGAAGATGATTTTTTTTGTGTCCAAATCGAATGAAAGTAGTCTCTATTTTTGGAAGAATTTTTTTATGATTTTGGTGGAAAAAAATTAAAAAAAAAATTATTATAAAATATTTGATTTATATTCAAAAAAGAGGATTTTTTTTTAAATAAATATCATAATTGTTTACATTAACTAATCATAAAAAAATTATAATATTTTTTTTCAATTTAACTTATTTAATTTTGAGAAGAAAAATTAAAATCCATAAATAACTAACAATGTGTTCAATGAATTATTATTTTTCCAAACACTACACTCCTTCATCAAATTCAACCCACTTATTCATCTCCCTCTTTCAAACTACCTATTTATACTATATTTATTTTTTAGAATATTGACATGCACTTCAAAGAAGATGATTTTTTTTGTCCGAATCAAATGAAAGTAATATCTATTTTTGGAGGAAACTTTTTAATGATTTTAGGTGGAAAAAAAATTAAAAAAAAATAATTTATTGTAAAATATTTGATTTATATTCAAGAAAGAGGATTTTTTTCTATGTCCGAATCAAATGAAATTAGTCTCTATTTGAAGAGGAAAAAAATTATGAATTTTGATGTAAACAAAATTTTATTTTTTAAATTAATTTATTATAAAATAATTGAGGTCAAAGAATTTGAGAGAAAAAAAATTGTAAATTAAGGCATCCAATCAAAAGCTCTTGTTGTTGATTTCAATGTCTAATATCTACATTTATGCCATGAACGTAAATGACTAAAATATCCTTGAAATATTTCCAAATTCAACCACTTGATTTATATAAAAAATAATTGATCAATGGGAGAATCACATAATGCCATGTCTTAATAGTGACATGGCTTAATGTGAGGGCATAAAATGTTTCTCTCTTTATATATTATATAGATTGACATGCACTTCAAAGAAGAAAATTTCTTTTTTGTGTCCAAATCGAATGAAAGTAGTCTCTATTTTTGGAAGAATTTTTTTTATGATTTTTGGTGGAAAAAATTAAAAAAAAATTATTATAAAATATTTGATTTATATTCAAAAAGAGGATTTTTTTTAAAATAAATATCATATTTGTTTACATTAACTCATCATAAACAAAATTATAATATTCTTTTTCAATTTAACTTATTTAATTTTGAGAAGAAAAATCAAAATCCATAAATAACTAACAATGTGTTCAATGAATTATTTTTTTTTCCAAACACTACACTCCCTCATCAAATCCAACCCTCTTATTCCTCTCCCTATTTCAAACTACCTATTTATACAATATTTATTTTTTAGAATATTGACATGCACTTCAAAGAAGAGGATTTTTTTTTGTCCGAATCAAATGAAAGTAATATCTATTTTTGGAGGAAACTTTTTAATGATTTTAGGTGGAAAAAAATTAAAAAAAATAATTTATTTTAAAATATTTGATTTATATTCAAGAAAGAGGATTTTTTTCTATGTCCGAATCAAATGAAATTAGTCTCTATTTGTAGAGGAAAAAAATTATGAATTTTGGTGTAAACAAATTTTTTTTTTAAAATTAATTTACTATAAAATAATTGAGGTAAAAGAATTTGGGAGAAAAAAAATTGTAAAATAAGGCATCCAATCAAAAGCACTTGATGTTGATTTCAATGTCTAATATCTACATTTATGTCATGAACGTAAATGACTAAAATATTCTTGAAATATTTCCAAATTTAACCACTTGATTTATATAGAAAATAATTGACCAATGGGAGAATCACATAATGCCATGTCATAATAGTGACATGGCTTAGTGTGAGGGCGTAAAATGTTTCTCTTTTTATATATTATATAGATTCTTCCAAACCCTAAATCGTTCTTGTTCATGGGAATAATAATCAATAAATTCTAGGTTTACTATATGTAAGATATTTTTATCCTTTAATTATATGGTGTAACCAATTTCATTCACATGGATTGTTTACATAAATACCCCTAGTCCTATTATTAGATTCATTTGATGACAGACCAAAAAGTCAAACGAATAGGTTTACTTGTTTTTTAAAGTTTAATGAATTTCTAGATCATTTTGTTAACTTCATGGAAAATATAATTGAGAAATAAATATTAGGGTTGCAATCCGAATACCATACGTCCCAACCTTTAATCAAGTGAACGAACCTTTTAACGAGTTAGAGTAATTCTTTTACTCAAAATATATCATAAACAACAAAACAAAAATCCCATTTGGTTACTTATAAACAACTTAAATACACTTGTTTAAATACACTTGTTTGCCAATAAATATTTGTGGTTCGATTTTTGCATTTTAAAATTGCTATAACGTTAACTAATACAATTGGTAGGTTTTTATTACAATAGGGGAATTTTTATCCATCACCTATACCTCTTAAACAAATCAATCATATGATGGTAGGTTTTTATTACAATAGGGGGATTTTTATCCATCACCTACCTCGTAAACAAATCAATCATAATCATAGCATTTTGCACAATCACATCCAAATCAAGCCCACATTCAATACAAACCCATAAATCGCCCCACCCTCTTTCAACCTGCCTTCCCGTTCATAGCATTACATCCACTCATTCAATCAATCGTTCCCGACTTTGATACGAAATTCGGCTATACCCAACTAATTAAAAAAATCGATCATACCCAGCTGTCTTTTTCAAAATTTTCGGTTATGGTTTGCTGATTATGAATACATTTTACGCTACACCCGACCGAATTTCACATTTCATTTCGGTATTGAAAGAGGCCACACCCGACTGAAACTATTGCTTTCCATGACTGAAATTATTGTTCAAAATCTTTCGCACCCAACAAAAATATGTCAAGGAAATCATCAACTAATGGCCGGCGGTATCTTTTAAATTTGAAAAGTCTTTTCAATTTGAAAAGCCTGTTTCACGACGATATGAGGCTAAATTGGAATGTCGAATGAATGACTGGAAGTGATCGGGAAGAGTAGATTTGGTGAAAAAATGGGGAAGATATAAAAAAGTGTAAGGGGTGGATGGGTGTAAGTGGGTGAGTCTCTAATACTATATCTTAAACTATTTGAGGTGAATTTAGTGATGCTGGTGGGTTTACTCAAAAGATTGGATTTACTCCCTCCGCCCCACAATAATATGTAAACTTTCTATTTTTGGCGTCCCACAATAATATCTAACTTTCCCAAAATGGAAAGGAATCTTTACTATTCCCTCCACTCATTCTCTCTTCTACGTTATTTTAATACTCACATCACCATTATAATTTACTATTCTCTTCACTCATTCTCTCTCCTATTTTATTTTCATACTCACAAGACTTTCAATATAATATTTCCTCCTTAATTTTCGTGCAAAACCCAAAAGTCATAAGTCTATGGGAAGGGAGTATATAACAACTTTCTTTTCGCATTTGCCAACCTCGAGCAGAACCCTCGGTTACAGTTCTTCCTCTTTCACACACTGCCGTAATCCTTGGAGGAGGAAATTTCTGAAAGTGATTTTTTCTTTCAATCGAAGTGATTCCAATTTCAAAATGAATAAAGAAAATGGTAAGCATTTCTTGTTGGATTTGATAACCTTGCTTTATACACTCCTTGATCACCCCCTTATCCATGTTATTCAATCATGGGTAATCTGAAACATTTATGTTTTCTGCTATAATTTGCTCATATTTTGTTACTTTTTATCGACTAATTTTTGAAATCGGGTAAATCTGTATAATGTATGCGGAGCTGGGTAGTTTAAGATCAGCTATTGAAAGTTGTAGTTCAAGAATTTCAAATATTCCCTCTAGGGTTGGGAATTGGGTATATTCGGATCATAGGCATGTCTTTGTATGATGTACATTGTACAGTCGTTTAAATCATCCTAAAAAACACTCGAATAAACACGAATTAACCCAATTGACACCCCTAATTCCATCAATTTTATAGAGGGTTTGTGATTGCAATAGCATTTCCCCACCCGGACAGAAATATATTGTCATAGATGTACTCTCATTCGTTTAGTTAGCTGTTCTTACTTGGAAACAATGACTTAACATACACAATGGGAACAATAATAAAAGTAACAACTATGGCCAAACATTTAATTCAAAGGTTTAAATTCAATGTGTATATCGATGTCTCTGTTGTACAAATTCTAAAGCCATGGCTAAAGGAGAAACATCTTAATTTAAGGCTCCGTTTGTTTGGAGGAAAATGTTTTCCGGAAAACATTTTCCTCATTTTCCGGTGTTTGTTTTGCACCAGAAATTGGGGGAAACTTCATTTTTATCTTATTTTCCGGAAAATATTTTCATTTTCCGGAAAACATTTTGCCGGAAATCATTTTCCGGAAAATGTTTTACGCTAAACAAACGGAGCCTAAAGGTTTGAATTCAATCTGTACATCGATAGTTGGTTTCTCTGACTCCAGTTGCTCTTCAGCATGAGATTTCCTCTTCTTGTCCCTAGCACCCGTAAGGAAAAGGTATAAATTAACATTAGAATCCTATAATTAATGGAGAAAAGTATCTTTTTCGTCCTTGAACTTTTTAAGTTTTTACCTTTACTGAACTAAATATTTTTACTTTTGAATTCTTAAACTTGGTTTTTTAGGCATTAAATGGTCCTTTCGTTAAATTTCCGTTTGTGTTTTTGTTAAATGGGGCTGAGTTGGCATTATAACCTCATCATTTTGCACATGTGGTGCTACTAATCAAATAAAATGCTGAGGTAGAAATATGAGGGGTAAAAGTGAAAATTTTAAAACTAGTGATCCTAAAACGAAAAACAATTAATAACCCCCAACCTATAACCCACGCCAAATACCGATATGGGTTTAACTCAAGAAACACTTTCCTTTTCATCGTTAAAACACATCATCTCTTCCTTCGAAACAAAAACTGAGTGACCACCCATTGAAATCAGGTCTCGTCCTTCCTCTCCCTTCTCTTCTCCATCAACCGCCTCCTCCCTCTCTCTCCCTATCTTTTTCAGATCTGGTTTTGAAATCATGTCAAAGTTTTGTTTTTGCTCATTGTCTTTATTGTCTTCAGTTCAGAGGTGTATTGAGTTTAGACAAATTTATTTTCCAGAGGATATATGGGATTGATTTTTGAATTCATGGGATGAATTGTGATGTAACCCAGATTTATTGTTGGTAATTCTGATGTGGGATTGATTTTTGAATATAGGATTTAATTTTAAGTTTAAAGATTTCGGAAATTTTATGTGATGGGTTTGATTGATTGGGGGAGGAAGATTTGGGGAATTTTTTTTTCTAAATTCAGAGAGTTGGAGGTTTTTTTTTGAAGTTCGAAGATTTGGTGGTGGTGAGGTGGTGTTGCTGTAGCTGTGATGGTTGAGGGGGCGGTGTTTGTATTGGGGACGATGGTGGACGGAGTGGGGGATGAATTCTCTTTTTAAAATTTACAATTTCACCCCTTTATTTAATTGCATCTTTCAAATCAGCATTTAATTGGCTTAGTCAGCGTCACATGCAAAATATGAGGTTATGGCGCCAACTCAGCCTCATTTAACGGAAACACGAACGGCGGTCTAACGGAAGGACCATTTAATACCTAAATAATCAAGTTTAAGGATTTATACGTAAAACATTTAGTTCAGTGATGTAAAGATAAAAACTTAAAAAGTTGAAGGACGAAAAAGGTACTTTTCTCATAATTAGACTTTTCCGTTTTGCTACTCTCGATTCAATATTGTAATGACGGTATACTATATATAAGAGACTTTGCAAAAAATTAAAAGATTGATTGGTCTACAAATGAAAAAATTACCATTCGATGTGGAACTATTAAAATTGTTCCAATAACAAACAAATCAGGAACCCTCCTTTCACCTTCATACACATTCCATTTATTCGTGAAGTTGTAAGAATAAAGGATACTTGTTCTGGCACATCATGAAAGTTAAAGTCCCAAATCTCGTTTCAAAGTTTCTGCCAAACTGATTACTTTTACTGAAATAATTTGTTTTTTTCAAGTTCATGGTAGAACTGCATGCACAAAGGGATGAACTTTTATGTAAAATGCAATATGGAAATAACATAAACACACACACACTTTTATGTGTGGAAGTGTGTGCAAATGCTAATATTGTAAGTACGAATAAAGAAGACTCACGACGTCAATCCTCCCGTTCGTCTCTTTTTTTTTACGATTTGCTCCCAATCAGATGGTGACTCTGGATAGAGGTCCTGGTCGAGTGATGGAGTAAATCTCCCTTTTATTAAATTACTTAGCAAGTGCACTAGTTTATCACTGTAGTATATGCACAAAGCAAAAGTCGAATCCATAGGGAATGTGGTGTAACAAGCATATTTTATTAGTGTAACAAGTAACGAAAGGATTTTTGAGTTGTTTAAATTATAACCTAAAAAGCAAGAAATAACTAATAAATATAAAAATCAAGAAAGCAAGGGATTAATAGATTGGGATTTATAACAATTGTCTCTTTATGCTATTTAGATCATGTAAAAGGAATTCAATCTTATTCAAGGGTTCGTTCACAAGAATATAGAGTGAAAATATTAATATCTTCCGTGAAGTCGATTATAACATTAAAACCCAAATATCTCTATCTTGTTAATATCTTCCTTGAAGTCGATAGTCGATACAAACATTCAATAGATTCAATTTAAATCATAAGAACATTAGAATCTAGATTTATTGATTTCCGTGAAGTCATCAATCGAATCTAATCTCCGCAATAATGGTTGATTGTATAAATCATCCATGTGAGTGAAACGATTTATACCCAAATAGATTTAAAGGCCAAAAGTATCTTAACATACAATTGAAACCTAAGAATAATAATTAAGAATGTTGAGAAGAACAAGAATGAGAAAGAGATAGGAATAATTAAATCAATAACATAAAAATTCAATTGTTACTTACCCAATCTACAAATCAAATAAATTAGTCGCGAAGAAGGGCCATTAAAATCAAAGAATAAAAACCTTGAATTAAACCTTCAATCCTTGTAAAAACCTAAATTATGTATTATTTTATGAAAAAGATGATAAGAGATAAAAAAAACTTATTCTAAGGGTAGTTTATATAGTAGGAGGGGAAGGAATTCCTAATTGGAATCCAATTCTGGCCAAAATCTGCTAAAATCCTTGTCCAATTCGGAGAAACCGAGAATCTGTCACAATTTCCGTCTCTAATCCATGGAGTTGCCTTCAATTCGGACACGGAACCAAAATCCATCACAAATTCCGTCAGCGCGGTCGCCCAGCCACATAGGGCACGATCGCTTATTTTTCTGCCGCTTCCGTGCGGCTGCTCCCAATCTTGGGGCGGTCGCTTTCATCTTTTCAGCTTTGGTCCTTGCTTTTCCCCTCTTTCGCACTTTGGTCACTGAACTTTCAAAACACAACTTAACTCCTTCATTTTCTGCCTAATTGCACTTCAGTCCCTGTGCTTTCAAAACACTTACAAATACATTAAATTTACAAGGTTTTGAGCACGAAATAAGCCTAGAAAAGTATCATATGGATGGGTGAAACCACATTCATCAAATACCCCCAAACTTATCTTTTGCTCGTAATCGAGTAAAACAAAACTAAAACAAAATAAAAACTAACTAACTAATTAAAACAAATAAAATATTTTTGGGATTATTCAATTCATATAATAGATTATTGGTACAACAAGTCTCAGATTCTTAACAACACACATAATCTACAAGTATTATCATGAGCATGGGATTATATTTACATGGATTCATCTAACTTACAATTATCCACCACAATATGATAATATGAATGAATCGACGAGAGATCATTGTCACCAAAGTAAGATATTTTATAGGGTTACTTATGTCATGCTCTAAATCAATGATAATAGATGAATTTCCACACAAGGACACTCGTATGCATGTTTAACACAACTGTCAACCCGGCTACTATTTAGGGATCAAATATGGCTTTATATCTTGTAATGTATCGCGAAAATCGCGGGCTAAGATCACGGTTACAACAGAAGGTAAGGACATACGAAGTCAAGTAACTAAAACTAAGAAGTATTTAACACACATCCTCACTTTGAAATTTTTCTCTCTGCTCCATGCCAACCCATGTTTCAATGCCCAAACTTGTGATTTTGCATACTTTCACACATGGGGTTGATCACCTTTCTTTCATTTGGTCACTTTCCACTTCAACACAATAGAGGGCTTTTTTTTTCCAAATTTTTCTTTTCTTTTCTTTTGCTTTGCACCTATATATCACGAAAAATATGCATTAAATAATTTGCACAATCCCCTCTTTTCAATACATCACACGACCTTTTTTTTTCTTTTGTTGACCACATTCCACTCAACCATTGATTTCCAAAATATCACCCACAATTCCCATCCATTCCATAGTTTCACTTTTTTGAAAATGTGAGAAAATAGTGTATAAGTTTAAAGGGTAGGATAATGTAGGTACAAAAGAAGGCGAATGGTGGTGTAAGATAACCTCCCACTTTGTGAGAAATTTCATTCTTTTTAAAGCTAAAAAGGGCTTCTAGCGAAAATATTTATAAGTGACTAGAAAGTTAAAGCCTCATAAATAGGGTTCAAAGAAAATAGCTATATATCACTTCCCGAATATCCTAGTTGATGTGTTATACACTCCCCTATATTGGTAACAATGATCAAGAAAAATAATATGAAAGTGAAAGATGGAGTAATCATACTTTACATGTATCAATGCAATTATATCCCCATATTGATAATAACACTCAAGATTTTTTAAAAGTAAGAACTCTCAAATCATCGATTTTATTCAACATTTCAAAATATAAAAAAACAATTTTTTAATTTTATTTTTTATTTTTTTGGAGAGTGACACTATATACACTCCCCTATAAACCTACAAACTCGGAGAGATATATCTACCCCCAAACTCAAAACATGCTATGCTCTCGTATCAAAGAGAACTAAAATATGCATTGGGTTCAAAGGATAATATGACACAGCAAAACAAATAAAATAAAGCAAATAAAACACACCTACTTGGGTTGCCTCCCAATAAGCGTATTTGGTTAATGTCGTTAGCCCGACCGTAGTCCCACTTTTGGACTTCAGTTTTCGTCCTTTGGCCCACTTCATGGTTTCGCGGGTCCTTATTTTCAGTTTATGCCCCATATATATTACTCGAGCTTTGAGATTATTTAGTAACCAAGGAAATTTTGACATTTCAGCTTTTTGGGCTACTTCTATTTCAAACCTTCACCGCTTTCTCCACCCTCAAAAATAGGTGAAGGTACAAGAATGATGAAGATTTTCATGCTTTCAATGGGATGGAGAATGTTTGAGACATTGCTCGTCAATTTGGTCGGGCCCAACCTCTTCAACATATGAACGCCCTCATCATCTTTTAATTTCTCTTCCACCTCATCTTCTTCACAATCAACATCTTCATCAACAATAACAATATCACTAGCGAGAGATGGAGAGAGAGTTGGTAATTCATCAATAATGGAATCATCCTCCCATTCATTTTGTTCAGGATGTTTAAGACTAGTCTCTTGCACACAACCCCGCAAAGCCTCCACCAATTTATTAACTTGTGCTTCCAGTTTACCTATGACTGCACCTAATTGTTGTTGTTCTTGATGATTTTCCTCTTTCAATCTTGTTAGAGCCTCCTCCCATGGTTGCTTTTTAGGTTGTGGTGGATCATAATAATGTGGCTCATGATTGTTCCATGCCTGGCTTGAATGGTTTTCCCAGCATTGATTATATGAGTTAGGAAAAGGATTATATTATTGTTGCCATGGCTGGAATAAACTCCTTTCTTGCACTTGTGGAGAATACTAATAAAAATATGTCATTGACGGACAGTCGTTAGTAGCATGAGTGTAATTCACAACAGGAACATGCATCTTGTATTATATTGGCACTAGGCGGATCACTTTTCACATTAAACATAACAATTAATTGTTTTACTCCCCCAACCAACTTCTCATTAGAATTTGATTAATGCATAACCTTTATTTTTCAAACAACTAGAAAAAGGAAAAGATAGAAAATAATAAAAGAAAATTATTTACACTAAAAAGAAAACTATTTACACTACCTATTAACAATAAGAAAATTAACTTGTTCGCAACACAAGTCCCCGGTAACGGTGCCAAAAACTTGACGGAGGAAATCTCCCTATTATTAAATTACCTAGCAAGCGCACTAGTTTGTCACTATAGTATATGCACAAAGTAGGAGTCGAATACATACGGACTATGGTGGAACAATTATATTTTATTAGTGTAACTAGTAAAGGGCTTTTGAGTTGTTTGAATTATTAACCTAAAAAGCAAGAAATAACTAACAAATAAAGAAATCAAGAAAGCAAGGGATTCATGAATTGGGGTTAATAACAATTGTCTCTTTATGCTATTTAGATCATGTAAAAGGAATTCAATCTCATTCAAGGGTTCGTTCACAAGAATATAGAGTTAAGATGTTAATATCTTCCGTAAAATCGATTATAACATTAAAACCCTAATATCTCTATCTTGTTAATATCTTCCATGAAAGCGATACAAACATTCAAGAGATTCAATTTAAATCATAAAAACATTAGAATCTAGATTCATTGATTTCTGTGAAGTCATCAATCGAATCTAATCTCCTTAACAATAGTCAATTGTATAAATCATACATGTGAGTGAAACGATTTATACCCAAATAGATTCAAAGGCCAAAAGTATCTTAACATACAATTGAAACCCGAGAATAATAATTAAGAATGTTGAGAATAACAAGAATAAGAAAGAGATAGGAAAAATTAAGTCAATAGCATAAAAATTCAATTGCTACTTACCCAATCCACGAATCAATAAATTAGCCGCGAATGGCCATTAAAATCAGAGAATAAAAACCTTGAATTAAACCTTCAATCCTTGTAAAAACTTAAAATATGTATTATTCTATGAAGAAGATGATAAAAGATACAAAAACCTATATTCTAGGTGTAGTTTATATAGTAGGAGGGGAAGAAATTATTAATTGGAATCCAATTCGGCCAAAATCTGTTAAAATCTTTGTCCAATTCGGAGGAACCGAGAATCCGTCACAATTCCGTCTCTAATTCCGTCGCTAATCCATGCCTTCAATCCGGACACAGAACCAAAATCCGTCACAAATTCCACCAGCGCGGTCGCCCAGCCACATAAGGCGCGATCGCCTTATCTTTCTGCTGCTTCCGTGCTGTCGCTCTCATCTTTTCAGCTTTGGTCCCTACTCCCCTCTTTTGCACTTTGGTCCCTGAACTTTCAGAACACAGCTTAACTCCTGCATTTTCTGCCTAATTACACTTCAGCCCCTGTGCTTTCATAACACTAACAAAGACATTAAATTCCCAAGATTTTGAGCACCAAATAAGCCTAGAAATGTATCCTATGGATGGGTGAAACCACATCCATCGTCTAGCCTTTCCATTTTTCTTCTCACTGTATGGAACTAGATCCATTGTAACTTTGTGTGTGGGCAAGAAACAGATTGAGTGTGAGAGATAAAGAGAGAGTGAGGGTATCCTGAATGATAGACTAAACAACGAAAGAGGTGTTTTAAAGTGAAGGAGAGTCTTTTGCATGAAAAAGAGAAACCTATGGTTGCCATGTAAGTTTTGTGGTACCAAACTCACGGATTTGGACACAATGCATTCGTAAAGTATAGAATTCAGATGCATCAATGGATCAGATTAAGTCTGCTCTAATCAGATGGTCATTTGATTTTGAGGTGGATGAGCGTGAAACATCGAAATTTCCGTCACAATATCTTAGCCTTTCATTTCAAAACCAATGGTCAAGACGTATAAATTAGAACATGGTGATTTGTATTACAAATAACCTTAATAAAGTACTTTCTAAATGGTTCCGAATGTACTCCTATATTTTGCCGATGATCTGAATAATACTCCCTCTGTTCCAAAATGATAGTCCCATTTCTCCTTTTTGTTTGTCCCAAAAAGTTAGTCTCATTTCCAAAATTAAGGCTTTAAAATCACTAAATTTTCAAAACTTTTAATGTAACCTCTAAATGTTTGAAAAGTCAAATGAGACTATCATTTTAGTTTTTTCACAGAATTTCCAAAGTAACCATTGTTAGAAATATTTTTGGGGTATTTTATAATACCCCTTTGAGTTCTTAAAAATTTCTAAATGAGTTTTGTTTCATTTCTTATAATGGCATATTCTTTCACAAGCACTATTAGTTAGTTCCTTCAAAACTTCAATGCGCTTATTATGGAAAATTATTTTTTTGAGACTCCCCGGATTAGTCTGTATCTGGTTAGAAAACTTGATTTCAGTGGTGCGCGGAAAAAATATATACTTTCTCCGTCCGAATGTCATGGTTACCAAATCTGAATGCGCGGAGATTAAGGAAAAAGTGAGTATGAAAAGTAAAGTAGGAGAGAGAAAGTGGGTTAGGAAGATTTTTGTTATGAGTATGACAATTAGGTCCCATTGACTGTTTTGGGTTAGTAACCAGAACATTGGGAAACCTATAAAGGAAATAAGTAACAGAACATTGGGATGGAGGGAGTACATATTAGTTGTTATATTTTTATTGTAATATGCTAATATTTATTTAATTTAATTTTATACATGATCATTAAAACTTTATTTTGTGTAGAATTGCATGTTTCCCTACTAAGTTAGCACTAATTTTTATAAGAATGTTTCCATTTTCAGTATACCATCTCTTATAAGTTTCATCAAAAAGGGACCATGTTAGGCCATGATCCAAGTTTGAAATGCAAAAGTATCATTTCAAATGTAATTTCTGTTTAATATTAAACTATACTACCATTGTTCTGCGCAATAGCATGAAGATCATGTTCTGCGCAATAGCATGAAGATCATGTTCTACGCCTGAATCTTAGATGAATTGCTCCCTACATGTTAAAACTCGTTATTGTTATATTTTGACAAAATCCTAACCACATTACCACCATAAAACGGTGTTCTTGCCACCCATTACAAACCACCTCTTATCATTCATCCCAATCGCAAAGTCTCAAGTATCATGCGAGAGTTGCGCAATGCCAATCCCATACCCTTGTGTACTTGTACCGAATTAAACTATGTTGTGTCTCATAACATTCTTATGTTCCGACATCTTTTACTTATTATCCTTTATTCTGAGAATGTTGCATACTAAGTCTTTATGTAGATGGAGTTACAAGTCATTTACAATATATCAGGGTCGCATACCCGCATACCATTCTAATTATGACAAGTTCCCGAGTTTTTATTATGAAGTTGGGAAATTTGTGAAAGATTTGGGTGTGTAATACAAGAAAAATTCATGCATATGCAAACACTGGGATATTATTTACATACACGTTAATTACTAATTGTTCATTGTGGTGGTTGAGATATGGATAAAGAGAAAAAATAAAAAAAATGTTAAAATTAAGATTGTATAATACTTCATCAATTACTATTATACTTGATGAAGGCTTCCGGAGGACAGGCTAACTCTTACTAAGTTTATCATTGAGATGCAAGTCATACCCCTTGTCCCAAAATGCTTGTCCATTTTCAGAAGTGATTGTCCTGATGCGAGTGTCCATTTTCTAGTGAAGTTACTAAATTTAACTTTACGTGTAATGATACAATATGATCATTAGGATTATTTGTATATGTGTTTAAAGTCAACTTATTTAAATTTCTTGGAAAACAAAAAATGGACATATGGAGGGAGTACTATGTAATTAAGACAGAGCAAGGATTGTGGAGTTGCAGGGTCGGGGATTTTTTTCTCAAAATATTCCCTTTTAAAAAATATATCCCAAAATAACAACCCTTTCAAACTATTTACCAAAGTGACCCCTTTTTTGAAACTCCTACATGGTGTAGCGAGTTTATAATTTTGTCCGTTTAAACTCGCTACACGGTGTAGCGGATTTAAATTTGCTCAATTTTATTTTAATATTTATGATATTAAAAAAAAAAAACTAAAATTTGAACTCGCTACTTGAAATAGCGAGTTCAAAATTCACATTAGGTTCGTTTCAATCCCCCCATGCACAACACCCCCTCACCCCATAATACTATTTCTCCGTCTCACTTTAAATTGCAGAATAATAATACAAAAATTATGTCTTAATAAATAAAACTAAATGAGAATATTATTTTTTCGGTCTCAAATAAATACTTTAAAAAATTTACTTCTATAAAAAAATCTTTTATTTCAAAAATGAATATTACTTTCGACTCAAAATGAATAACCAAAAAATAATACTACATTTTTTGTCCAAAAAAAAATGAACATTGCTTCCTTCATCCCAAAAAATAATTATTTTTTAAAATGTTCATTGAGACGAAGGAAGCAATGTTATTTTTTTTTTGTGGATATAGAAAGTTGTATTAATTTTGGGACGAAAGTAATATTCATTTTTGAAATGAAGGATTTTTTTTTCTATGTCCAAAAAAAAAAATGAACATTGCTTCCTTCGTCTCAATGAACATTTTAAAAAAGAGTACTACTTTATTCGTCTCAAAAATTAATGTTCATTTTTTGAGACGAGGACACTAACATTATAAACATTAATTTTTAGAAAAGAATACTACTTCGTTTAAAAAAAATATTACTTCCTTCGTCCCAATGAATATTTTAGAAAATAATACTACTTTATTTGTCTCAAAAATTAATGTCATATTTTGAGACGAAGACACTAACATTACAAACATTCATTTTAGAGGCGAATGAAGTAATATTATTTTTTTAAATATTCATTGGACAAAAAATGTAGTATAATTTTTTGGTTATTCATTTTGAGTCGAAAGTAATATTCATGTTTGAAATGAAGAAAATAAAATTTTTAATTGAAGTATATTTTTTAAAGTATTTATTTGAGACGAAAAAAATAATATTTCCTTTTAGTTTTCTTTATGAAGATATAATTTTTGTATTTTTATTTTGTAATTTAAAGTGAGACGGAAAAGTAGTATTGTGGTGTGTGTGTGTGTGGGGGGGGGGGGTTGGGTGTGTTTGGGGGTTTGTTTGTGGGGGGTTGAAACGAACGTTGAAGTTAGTAAGTTGAACTCGCTACTTCAAGTAGCGAGTTCAATTTTTTTTTTTTTTAATATCATAAATATTAAAATAAAATTGAGCAAATTTAAACTCGCTACACCGTGTAGCAAGTTTCAAAAAATTGATCATTTTGGTCAATAGTTTATAAGGGTTGTTATTTTGGGATATTTATTTTAAAAGGGAATATTTTGCGAAAAAAATCCAGGGTAGGGTATATTCTTATGTTATAAAGTTGCGACAGAATCACAATTATTTTTTCTGCTTACAGGACTGTTTGCAGTGTGGATGAACAGAATAAAAAATATTTTGTGCTTGTGGAACTTTGTTGAGAAGCAGGATATAGGTTGTTAGTACTCTGTTGAGGGTTCAATGATACACCATAGTTCTTGCTCGGGTAATTCAAGTGGACACTGGATCGAATCCTTCTGGAAGGTTTGGGAGGCGGCGAGGCGCTACACTCAATTAGTTAGGGATACCGCATTGGTAGAGAATTAAGGCCAAGATTGAGTAGATGTTAATTTAAGATGGTTGTCTAACAGGAGGTGTTTAAGATCTTTGGGACAATAGGAAGTTGTGTTTGTGTGTGTGTGTGTGCGTGTGTGAGAGAGAATAATGTTTTGATAGCACACTGGTCACACTCTACTTTTGGAGCCTAATAAGTTATATGACCATTGGTTGTTTACTTTTGGAGCAATGTCACCAGTGTTGACTATCATTTCTCTAGTGTTTATTTATTTTGGTTTTGGGTTAAGAACACAAGATCACAAAGATATGATAGATAGATGGATACAAGAGACAGAAAAGAAGTCTATTGGAAACAAATACAGAAGAACCGGGAACTACCAGGTGCAGAGAAACTTCAAACAATTAAGATATCAACCAACTGCTTCAAAAAACTAAAAACCCAGACTACTGTTGCTTGAAAAATAACATCAACCGATAAGTAATAAATAATATGAGGGAAAATGTATGTAACTGGAGAAGAATTCCTCCAAAAGAAGCTAAAACTGACAGATAGCTTCTCTTATAATCTTTGTCTCTTTTATTTGCAGGAGATAGAAGTAAATAAGGTAACTTTTTGAAAGTACTTGGAGTCTAGTGGGGTTCTTGATGCCATGACTAAAGTTATGAGTTTTGACTCAATTTTATTTTTTACTCCTATTATACCATGTTGATTTGCAAGGGATATATGCACTTAAGTCTCTCTTCTTTACTTATACTCCCTCCGTGCCATAAATATTGTCTCGCTTTGTTAGTGGTTGATTTGATTGCATTTTGATTAAAGATTTAGAAAAGATTAATTATCCAAATGAAATTCTAAAACTTGTTACTAATACACCATTAAAAGTCCTACCAATAACAATTTTTAATTTTCATTTGAAAGTTTAGTCTTTCCGAAATCTTTATTCAAAGTACAATCAAATCAACCACTTAAAAAGTGGGACTATCTTATGGGACGGAGGGAGTATCATTTTCTAGTTCTTGTGGCACTGTACGAACAGAATGACAAACCTTCCTCAGCTGTGGACTGAGTTCATTTTAATTGTTTAACACTAGTACTCTCTAGCCCGTGCCAATGGCACGGGGCAGTATGACAAAAAGGAGAAAGTCTATGATGAAAAGAAACCACAAATCATATCTATATAAAATGTAAAATTTTAGAACAATAATACTCCCTCCTTCACATATTGATCTTCTCACTTTTTTTTTTCTTATAATTTTATTAATGTGTATATGCACTTCTAAAATAGTTTTAATAATGTGACAAAGAGAATTATAAAACATAATATAACCATACTGCAAACTCCATACAAATAAATATATATACATGTGTGTATAGTTATCTAATTTAATGAAAAATCACAAAAAAACATTAAAATCCCACTAAAGACAGATATGATATGTATATATGAACTGCAAATTTTACAATATCTAGACACGAAAAATCCCCAATATAATAACATTACCATTTTACCTTTTGTGTGTGTGTGAGAGAACATGGAAGAGAAAACTTCGTTAAAATCAAAGACGTCATTATCAGGATCAGTATCAAGAGATTAATGAATTATAGCACCTGATGAGTTGAAAAAAAAAGTCATTACAAATTACGCATATCAAATCCACACACAAAGAGAAAGACAAAAATTTAAAAGTTCAAAGTCTCTGAGATTATACACCACAAATATATATATAGTCATATCAGTAATTGACTACTTGACCAACAACCTCATTAACTAATTTCCCCACTTCATGTAAAATGAACGGGTTGATACTAAGAATCTTTTGTCTTTTCCAACTTGTCCTTCATAGGCCAACAAATGTCATCAAATTATGGGTAAAACAAAAGGCTCTCCTGTTACTTTACTAAGAATATATTTGTTTGCTTTTAATAAATGAGTTTTAATGGCAGAGTTCAAAATAAGAATGACTAAAATAGCCATCACTTCACTTCAGAACTCATTAAGACTCATAGTATGAGACATAAGTGTGTTTATTAAATAAAATATCAGATGGGATAGATAAATATATGCTATATTGGGAGTTGCAGCTTGAATGGAAAAACATGACAGGGAAACAACTCATTTTTTCCTAGTGCTTGATAATATTGAGTGGAATATGATGTTGATGGGAAGAGGACACATGAAAAAAAATTAACTAAAAGAAGTAAACTCATCTAAGCCCCAGTCCTTCATACTTGAGTTTTGGAAATAATGTTTCTTCACTGTTGTTCGTACTAAACAGAATGGACTGACTCAAAACCTTAAAAACATGAAAGGGAAACAACTCATTTTTTCCTAGTGCTTGATAATAATGAACTATCAGTGCTTATCCATCTAATGATGTAAGAGATTGAGTTATGATTTAGAAGTTTCAACTTTTTTTCTATAAATTGTACTCCCTCCGTCTCAAAAAGGAATGCTCATTTTTTTTCTTGATCAAGAACAAAAATGGACTTCATTTGGGTCGGAGGGAGTATTAGAGTGTCAATGTGCCTAATTGCCCTAATAAGTTATGAACCTGTTAACCGATAAAAATTGAATTATCTTCATAAGAACTCTTTTATGGACAATCAATATGGTCTTATCCATCAGAACTTGCCATTTTCTTTTAAGTTATGCAGCATTGTTGATATATAACTTCCCTTGTTAGCCATGCATCTTCCTTTCTATATACGTCTCTTCTTTTGACGCTACTCGTTCTCGACAAAATAATTGCGTCTGCCAATTTGTTTTCTTCAAGTCCTCTGTTTTGACACTCTATCTCCATCTCTCTCTCTCTCTCTCTCTCTCTCTCTCTCTCTCTCTCTCTCTCTCTCTCTCTCTCTCTCTCCTCTCTTTCTCTCTCTGCACGTGCATACACGCGCTTATCTAATGAATGCAAAGAGAGAGGATGAAAGGTGCTGTAATTCCGTGAAGAGTAATTTAGAGATCTTTACAGCTCAAACCATATAATGTAACACCATTTTGATCTGAAAGGAAATATTTTGTTGAATCATGTAGTAGCCTATAAGCCCCTTGTCCAGCCAATCAAATGCTGACACATCAGCTCAGGATTAAAGCCGGGTAAATTATGTCGGTTTTTTTAGCTTTACTCAATCTGATATGTGAGATCCTAGGACCTCTTTCATGGATTCTTATAAGGAAATAAGTTGATACAATATTATCAAGAAAACTTGATCATCGGCATAAACAAATACTTCCCCTATAATTTTAAGTTTTTGAGTCAGTCCATTCTGTCGTTTCTAACCCCCCCCCTTTCAAATTCATCTCCACAGTTGGGTCTTGCTCAACAACTTCTAAAGCATAGGCATAAAGATGATTACCACCACCAAAAACCAAGCAAAAACATGAAATCATATGTGACTACTAAAAAACAGCATAAGATCAGAGAAAATTTGTAACCACTAACCTGATGATGCCGAAGTGATTGAGGGAAACAAAATGATTGCTGTATAAATTACCAGATATAAATTGAAGAATCCTGAATATTAACTCTAATGCTTGAGACATAAATTGAAGAATCCTGAATATTAACTTTAATGCTGGCGACTGTGAATCATCTTTGATTCCAATGGTAGGGAAGAGAGGATGAATTTCGGAAGGGAGACGTGGTGATGAAGTCTTAGTCCCATTGCCGCAGATGAGATGACAAACCTCTTCCCTCCCATTGCTTTTCACCCTAAGCGAGCCCACTTCACCTCCTAAGCCCCGGATCCACTCATCAACAGAAAGAAAACCATCAAATCCGCAAATTAAATTAACAAACATTAAAATCACTAAACCTAAGAAATCTAAGAATAATTGAATTCAACCAACAAATTGATCAAATCCTAACTACATTGTCCAATTCCGATCACAAACAATCCAAATACCACATATCCAATCACAAAAAAAATCGGAAATTTCGGGAAAATTACCTTGGCAGATGAGATCTATAGAATTGAGCGAGTGAGTCCGGCGAGTTGCGCCTTCATCTATCTACCCATTAATCCCACCCCCGCTAGCCCTCACATATTAACTCGACGATGAAAGCAATAATATGTTGCAGGCGACAATGACGGAGTGGGAATTGGGGTTGGGGCTTAGGATTGGAAAACAGGCGTTGAGATGAGAAGAATGAGGAAGACGGTGGTATGAGATTCGCGAAGTCGACGGCTTCTGATTCTGCTTTGACGCCGGAAGCGGCTGACATTCAGTGGTGGCGGCGCTGATGAAGGAGGGATTGTCGCAGAGGAGGAAGGGGAGCGTCTGACATTGGGGGAGTTATGGAATTTAACGTTTAACCGAGAGAAGAGAAGAGATCGCGGGTTAGGTAAATGATTTTAGGCCGTTGGATCAGATTTTCAGCTTTTAATCCTGGCCACCACTTATGTAGGGGATAAGAGGCAGTTATATCCTCCTTGTATTGTATATTAGATGATTTACTCTCCTTCTGGGGTATATGTATTTGCTAACTATCTAATTGTGGTTTATCCTTTTATTTTTTTAACAAGTAGTAGAGTGTATGCAGTTAAATTAGAAAGTCTGATTTGTGAATATTTTTTTTTCACACATTATTTCTTGATTGTTTCATGCCAAAATCATTGTTATCATTCAGCAAAAATTAGGTGGTCCTAGTCCGTTTGATTAAGAAAAGCTGCAAGCTGAAAAGTCTGACTTGCAAATAGAGTAAATTTACCATCCTGCTGCATTTTATTATCATTTAATTTCTTCTTTCATCTATGCATGTCCATAGAGGTTCAGACATCTCCCCTAATACTATAACATATTATGCTGATACTGTAGTCGGCTGCCTAGGTTTTCTCAAGCTCTCACCCAGTAACTTTTGTCTTATTGGAAGGGAAGAGTTACTGACTTGAATATCACACTTAAAGAAGAAAGCAACTTGTACATTGCCTTTACAATGGATAAATCTGCCTTTCTATCCTATTATCATAGAAAAGGCTGATTTTTTGATATGTCTGGAGTAATTTAAGGACCAGACTCTTGGTATATGTTCATGGAAACCTGTCAAATAAGCTGGAATTTAAAAACTTATTTTTACATTTTGAAAGATCTTTTTGAGGGGAAACTACTGCATAAAAGCATAAGAGATACTGTAAGACGTATAGCATTTTGTGGAGTTTCTGGTGCACATCTGTGTTAGAGCTTAATATGGGTGTTTTTGAGGTAGTTACAGGTCTTCAGTAACGGATGACCTCAACGATGGTTGTGGACAAGTACTAGTGTTGGATGCATAAAATTTCTGAAGAATATTTTTTCTATGGTAGCTTCTGAAGGACATATCTCTTGGACATGATATTTTTGGCAGTTGCTAAGCACAAAATGATTTCCTTAAACGACACGGAAATGTGCCTGTTTGATTATTTTTCAGAAATTCATGTGTTATTCTTGTTAAACACTAAGGCCTGTGATGCTTCTCCAGTCATGGTGGGTTTAGCTAATGATGTCTTAAGAGTATTTGGTGCCTGTGGTGTTTATCCTTGGATTGTGATTTTAAAGTCCAAAAAGTTTGCATGATTTTGTCCTTAGTTTTCTGACTGTTGATTATATGAGAGGGAAGATGATTGATATGAGTCATATTTGCAGTATCAGTTGTCTAAGACTTGGTCAAACCTTTGCACTTTTCTTAAAATAAGTCTGCATGAGAGGAAGACAATTTGATTGGAATAAAATCAAACTATCCACTGCTCTTAAATAAGTGAACATTGTTGTATCCTGTTATCTTAGGATCATTATCCATAGCAAACATTCCAGTTGAGTGCTTGTCTTAATTCTGTAGGCATTTTGTTTTTGACAGTTCGA
The DNA here is from genome assembly GCA_022495995.1 of Adenophora triphylla var. japonica. NCBI lineage: Eukaryota > Viridiplantae > Streptophyta > Magnoliopsida > Asterales > Campanulaceae > Adenophora > Adenophora triphylla. Next base: position 29,816 of record JAFEMH010007732.1, read on the forward strand.
AGAATATAAGTTTTCCCACGTGGTGGCATCTTCAAAGGAGACGCTTGATGTTGAAGTCACAGGAGATGGGCTTGAATGAGTATACAAGCTACAAAAACTAGAACGATGCTAGGAGCATGCCATATCTGGTCTGTTTCTCTGATTTGTCATCCTTCTTTTATTGCCTCCCAACAAATGTATCGTGCCATATGTGACCGTACATTGACTGAACAGTTCAACTTATTATTTCCCTTTGATTGTGAGTCCTTCAAAATCTCTGTAGCTGGATCATGTGACGGAATGCTTTACTTGACAGATGATGATAGTAACTACTTTGGTCGGATTGTGAGTTTCAAAGTGAGTTTTACTGCATGAGCTGTATACAGGTAAGAAAAGAGCATGGCTCAGCGTGGTAAAGGATGTGTGAAAGCCAATGAGAGAGGAATCGGAAAACCCTTGCCTGACAAAATTGTCAGAATCTTTGTGTCGTCAGATCCAGATGCAACCGATTCTTCCTCTAATGAAGAAGAATACGATCCCTGGAGACGGATACCATGCATGAGAGCACCACCCCTTAAGTCTAAACCACCTAAGAAAGAATCTGTAACAGTATATATGTACAAGAAGGAGAATAAAAATAAATCTAAAACAAAGTGGTCATATCGGCCCCGAACCACCTTTCCAGAGTTTCCAGGGGCCCGCCTTCGACCATGGGGAACGTGGATTTCGGAAATCAAAGATCCGTTTCAGAATAAACGGATTTGGTTGGGTACATACGATACAGCAGAAGAGGCTTCTCGAATTCATCTTGCTAAGAAGCGGGAGTTTGAAGAAAAGAAACTCGCTCAAGCTGGCTTGAAATGTAGCCAGGGAAGTGAATCTGCTGGAACCAGTTCATCCACTCCCAGTAGAAATGAAGAAGAAGCTGAGAAAGGGAAGAATTTGGGTCCTGAATCCTGATCTGATTTAGGGTTTATGGATTTGTTTCTGAATAAATAATGGGTATTAATTTTATCTTACTATTTGTATACCTATGGAATCCATCCAAGATCTCCGGATAGACTCGGATTTGACCATGCCAGTGGTGATCATAAGGTCGTCAGACTTTCGTACTCTTGCGACAGTAAAGGAAAGTGTTTTGGCCATGTACCCATATGAAGCTGAGCTCTAAACTCTAGGCACAGGATAAGCTCTTCTAATGTGTCGTGTAGAGCTCAGAAATCATCCATGGCATTTGTGAATGGATCTATTCATTGGATTGTACAGAAGCTCAAGGGACCAGATTACAATTTGATCTTATCATTTGACTTCAGTAGTGAAGGGTTCCAAGAAATGATGGTGCCTGCTAGTTGTCATAATGGAATTGTAATGCACTCTGAGGTTCTTGTAGGGTTCCATGGATCACTTTCTTTGCTTCTTAATGGCAATACCCCCAATAATTCTGGAACGATTCACTTTTGTTACATGTGGGTGATGAAGGAATATGGTGTTGCTGAGTCTTGGATTAAGCAGTTCAAGTTTGTGGCTAAGGGAGGGATTCATAGGTTGCCTTGACGACTGGTGGGGAAATTATATATCAGAATATCAAAATGGTGATCCTGTGGACGGACAACATAAGAACACTGGGCTACGTGGGTTTAGATTTCATCTGGTTGGTTTCAGGGAGAGACTAGTTTTACTTGGGAACATTGAGCTCAAGTCTATTTTCACCTAGTATCTGGTTATTTCTTGCAGCCATGTATATGTAATGATCTACTGATTAAGAAAGTATAATTTTCTATATAAAAATGTTTCTCTAATTAAGAAAGTTCTGTTTTCTAAGCCACTTGCAAACAATGCTGTCTAAAAAGTTTCAGCTATAATCTTTGCTAGTAAATATTGTTCAAGTCAGTTTCTTGATGAATTCCTCTCTGTGTTTTGTGATCTGAATTTAGTTTCTCAAATTAATGAATCTTGGATTTTGTTTATATGGAGAAATTTTCTTCAATTATGGATACTAGGGTTTGAGAATATCATTCATTTCAATTATTTACTATGTTCTTGAATCCCAACATTGATTATTGAATTTCCCTTTTAATTGATGAATCGGGGACCCAAAATTGTAATCTGTTTTCTTTAATTCTAGTAATCATAATATCCAGAAAATTGCCCCATAAAAGACAAGTATTTCCAGTGCAGTATATTGTTATAGTGTTCTTTGTTGTTCGATTTTGTACCATACACTCTTGCTTTGATCCTATATTTTAGTTATGTTCTTGCAGTCTGAAGGATTGAAATGCATTAAAATGTCGATAGGGAACTATTGTCAGGAGTTCCAGAAGAATGTCCAAAGAAGCTGACAACTAAAGGATATTGCATCACATGATTTGGTCCGTGTACCTCAAAAGAAATTAATAGGTAGCTGTGATTGCTTCAGTTATTGTTTTCAAGGCCATCAAAGAATCTGATTCCGAGTAAGTTTGTGTTACCGCGTTTTACATTTTGCACCTAAAAAAATTGGGTGCTTGACTTGTTGTATTTTAATGATCATCTCACGGTTATACTCTTGGATGTGATTTTTAAGGTAGATATGAGGTAAACGAAAAGCACCACTGCTGATTTTCTTATCTTTTGTCAAATAATTCGTACTCAGTAAACTTCTCCATTAAAAGAACTATTGTAACTGATTGAAGTGTCAACTCATTGATATGTTCAGCCATCTTTACCAAACTTTGTTCTGCCAGCCTCCGGAGAATATGAAAATGGGACTCTACTAGTAATGAGATGGCTACATTGCCGGCGAAAGGGTACCAAATCTATAATGTTTTATTTCATCTTCTTGCTTGCCTATATTTGATCCACCTCAAATATTAAGTTTTTATTCCTCCTTCTTGCTTCTTTACTTTGTTATCGACATACCATATTTGTCTCATATGAATAATATTTACATGACAATGATCTACCGTCTTTATTTCATCTTCTTGCTTCTTTACTTTTTATCGACGTACCCATATTTGTTTCATATGAATAATATTTTCATGACAGTGATCCACCGTCTTTATTCCATCTTCTTGCTTGTTTACTTTGTTATCGACGTACCCATATTTGTTTCCTATGAATAATATTTACATGACAGTGATCCACCGTCTTTATTCCATTTTCTTGCTTGTTGACTTTGTTATCAACGTGTCCATATTTGTTTCATACGAATAAATGTTTGCATGAGAGTGACCTACCTTAAATATTACTCCCTCCGTCCCAAAATGAATGTCTAAATTTGCTCTGAACCGAGAGTAAATTTTTTCATTCATTTTTGGACGAAGGTAGTAAGTCCTTATTCCATCTTCTTGCTTCTTTACTTTGTTATCGGCGTACCCATGTCTGTTTCATATGGATAATATTTACATGAGAGTTACCGACCTCAAATAATAAGTCTTTACTGGCGAAGCCTCTTCTAAAGCCAACATTCTTGTACTCTCTAATGCAGAGAAAGTGAGTGAGAGAGAGAAATCGAGAGATTCTTCTTGTAAGAAAGATATCAGGGAGAGATCTATCACGAGAAATCTTGATAGATATACTTGAAAGACTTCCAGCAAAAACCTTAATAGCTATCATATCTGTTTACAAATCTTACTGATCTTGTCTCTACGAGAAAGAGAAAGCAATGTCCCTCTCGAAAGATATATCCACTTCTACATCACCGATCGGCTACAATGAAGACCTCATGGCCTACATTTTCTTGCAATTGCCTGTAAAATCCATTCTGAAATGCAAATGTGTCTGCAAGCAATGGCAATCCATAGCCTCCAATCCTCAATTCTGTCACCGACACGCCTCCCTTCACGGCTCAAATCCTTACCCCTCTGGCTTAATCTTCAAACGCAGTATTGACAACAGTTCCGATTTTGAATTATGTTCCCTCACAGGAAATCATAGCAATAAAAATAATACCAAATCTAGGATTGCCTCTTTTGACTACCTCAATGCCCCTGCTAATGGAAATCTCTCCTTACTTGGTTCTTGTAATGGATTGTTGTTGTTTCAATCATCAAATTCCTTCAATCTTCGAGAATTTTATGTTTGTAACCCCACAACCAAGAAATCTTTCAGACTTGCAGTTCCGGATTACTTAACTCGGGTTGCTCGTGTTGACGCAAATATAGCTTTTGATCCTTGTGTCTCCCCTCACTACAAGGTAGTATTCTTATGGAGGGGTTTAGAAGGACGTTATTGTATATCCATGTACTCCTCGGAGACGAAATCTTATGGTAAAGTGAGTGTTCCATCTGCATTAAATGCTGCTAAGGTGCTAGAAAGTAGTGGTATCTTTTGTAATGGTAAAATCCATTGGCTTGTTGAACATAGTCAGACATCATTCTATTTTGATGTTGAGGAAGGTTGCTTAAGCGAGTTTCGATTGCCTCCTTTCTCTCCACTTTGCCAGCCAATTCATTTGTTTGGAGTGTCTCGAGGTCGTTTGCATTTGGTATTGCTAAGTCATAGTCCTGGAGATACCTTTGTGTATGAGTTGGAGGAGGACTACTCTCGGTGGTTTGTTAAGCACCAACTTGGGTTCCGAAGTGGCAACCTGTTGTTACGTTACTTCTGTGAAGAACAAGATGAAGGGTCAATGTTGCTCCAATTAGATGAATCTGGGAAGATTGAAACTTATAATCTGAAAGAGAAAACAACAAATAAGGTTTGTCATCTGAGCTCATTATTCAATAACCATGACCTTTACTCCAGGTTTATCCCGGTTTATCAGAACTATCAATGGTGTCCGGTTGCATATCAATGGATCGAGACCCTTTCTTGTGTTTGATGTGAGTTTCTTGCTTTCACAATCGTATCTCTACTTCTCATATTGTGTTTTCCTTGGGATGCTATTTGTCGAAGTTCATTCAAGTTGAGTTAAAATGAAAGTGAGACTCTTTTCTCGGACGAAGGGTGTATAATGATTCGGGGATTTGTTAGTAGTCTACAAATGTGTTGCAAACTAATGTGTTTGATGGTTTGTTTTCAGTTCATCTTATTTCTTGCCCTGAAGCAATATGGTGTTGATAAATCTTGGGTGAAGCAGATCAAGTGTGTGGCTAGCAGGCTAGGGAGGGGATTTACAGGCCGCATGCTTTGAATACGGATGGAAAATAATCTATCAGAATTTAAAAGTTATATATTTTCTGAGTGATCCTGTGGACGGACAACATAGGAACGCTGGAGGATTTGTGGGTTTTGAATTCATTTGGTTGCTTTTAACGAGTTAGAGAAGAGCACCGAGACCAAGTCTATGATACAGTCTAGGGCCTCACCGATCTTTGGTTATACGTATAACTTGCAAATGCAGATGAATGAATGTTATGAAACATTGTAGTTGCTGCTATTTGATGCAGTATACTCCCTCCATACCGAAATGTTATACCGAAAAGTTAGTCCTTTTTTTGTTGTTAATTGAATCAAGTTTGAGCAATAAATTAGATTAATTTAAACCATCTCAATGAAAAACTTAAACTTGTTATTGATACACCATTGTAAATACTTTCAATAACAAAATTTATATTTTCATTAGAATAACTAAAACTAACTTAAATTATTGTTCAAATTTGACTCAAGTTAACAAAAAAAAAAAATGGGACTAACTTTCCTGGACGGAGGGAGTATATTGAAACAAGATACCATCTGCTGAAATTGTCACTGAAGTCGAACATTTTTTTTAATTAATGGATGACTTAATCTATTACAAGAGTGGCACTTGAAAGTGATAAAAACTACATTTGGTGGGATTTGAACCCCGGACGTCTCGTGTAGAAAGGGACATCGTGTTAAGATATGGAGACAAAGGATAAAATTGGAAGAAAGAAGGAAGAAATCAGGAAATAGGAGAATCAGGCCATGGTTGAAACCATGGGCAGGCCATGAAGCTGGCTGATCAGTGGTGGAGACTCGAACAGCAAGAATCATGGGCATGGTTGAAACCATGGGCAGCCCATAGAACTGCCTGTACGAATACCTGGGTTGAGCCCCTTTTGTTCTAATTTCAGGATTTCTTCTCCTTCCAGGTTTAGGGGTTGTTCCTAGAGTCCTATATAAATCAAGTGGCAGCTAATATTATTGTGTGCTAGGAAAATTAGTTAGAGAGAATCTGTGAGATCCACAAATAGAAAGAGAGTCAAAGGCATTGATAGGTCTTTAGGGTGCCGTTAGGGGCATTACATGGATGACCTAGGTTATGTCTAAGGGCTGTATTGGTGGTGTGTATTTAAATAGATAGAGGGGATGACTGCGGAGGGAGCTCATTGGTTTTGATTGTAACACAACATATTTGATATTATTGAATATCCTGGCTTGGTAGTACCCCATATGTAAATCCTTTGTGGGATGAACTGCGTGAACAAATCTTGTGTTCTTGTCTTTTATTTCTTTCATATGGATATTTTCGCATGTGGTTCTCTTACTTGTACAATTGGTACGGGACAATTACTTCTCGGAGATCACCAATTCTCCAACAACTGGTATCAGAGCTTTTGTTGGAAGATTAGGGCTGATCGAAATTGATTGGATGTGGACTGCAGAAACAGGGATCAGAAATGGGGGTTGCAGAAATTCAGGTAGGTTTATGATACATAGACCAATTAGGATCAAGGTTTCATAAATTCTGATGGATGCAGGAATTCAGATCAGGGTTGCAGTGATTCAATCATTATTATGCATAGATTCAAGATCAGGGTTGCAAAGTTCCAGACTGAATCAGGGCTAGAGTGATCTAGGTGAATCTGGTGTTATTAAGGATTTGATGGCAGCAACGAAGATGGGTTGATATGGATCGACATGGGCAACGGATCCGAAGATATGAAAGTCTTGAAAAGAAAGAACATGGTAAGTTTCTAGGCTTTGATGGGTGTGGATCATGTACAATTGGCTTGCGAAGTACGGTATGGTGCAGATTTCGTGCGAGGTAGAACTGGTGCAGATTTCGATACAACAATTTAGATTTCGGTACATTGGTGCGATACGGTCCGGTGCGGTACAAATTGCAATGCAGATTTTGTGCAAAAATTCGTGTGGGGCAGATTTCGTGCAAAATATGTGCAACAGAAGTACATAGTATGAGAAGCAAAGGTATAAGGTATGTGCAATTGTATGATGCGGAGGACATACAATACAGAGGCAGGAGAGAAACTTTGTATCCTTGAGCAGTGGGATAGCGAAGGTTGGTGGTCGGCTGCTGCTAACGGTGGAATATGAAAGATTACTCAATGAGCTAACTTGGTAGCTTGGGGGTAGGTTGTTGTGCACCACATTCAACACTCCCACCTGTGGTTCCTGGAGAGGTGTCGTAGGTGCAGAGGTGACGAAGACAAGAAGGCCACGTTGAGAAATGAAAACTATCTCAAGAATTGGTATGTTGATCGTGGGTTGATGGGTCAAGTCGACCGACAATATGGAAATTAAGTCAACGACATCAACATGAATGGATCCACGGAAACTATAGATGTGATTGGTTGCTTAGGAGACATGGAAGGATCAACACCATGTAAGCATGTTGGTATCACATTGTTTATAGGTGGGTACTAGAAGGCGAAGCGAGATGGTTGCAAGGAGGATCACGGGGGTGAAGACTCAAGGCAAGGAATCCGGGCAACATATTGAATACTCGTTCACTTTAACTCGTATTGGTGGCTTGGTTCAGCCGCAAAAGGAATTGACAACAATTATTGGATGTCATTCTCGGGTTGGAGTTTGACGGAGGTAGTCACGGGAGTTGGTTTGTCTACAGGTGAGAGATTGTTAGGATATGTAGACAAAGGGTAAAATTGGAATAGGATATGTAGACAAAAGGTAAAATTGGAAGAAAGAAGGAAGAATCAGGAAATAGGAGAATAATGGCCATGGTTGAAACCATGGGCTTGCCATGAAACTGGCTGATAAGTGATGGAGACTCAGACATCAAGAATCACGGGCATGGTTGAAACCATGGGCAGCCCATGAAACTGACCGGACGAATTCTTGGGCCGGGCCTCTTTTGTTCTAATTTCGGGATTTATTCTCCTTCAATGTTTAGGGTTTGTTCCTAGGGTTCTATATAAATCAAGTGTAAGCCAATATTATTGTCTGTGTTAGGGAAATTAGTAAGAGAGAATCTGTGAGATTCTCAAAGAGAGTTAAAGGCATTTATAGGTATTTGGGGTGCCCTTAGGGGCATTACATGGATGACCTAAGTTATGTCTAACGGATGTATGAGTGGTGTGTGTTTACGTAGATAGATGGGATGGCTCCGGAGGGAGATCATGGGCTTTGATTGTAACACAACAGATTTGATATTATTGAATATCCTGGTTTGTTAGTGCCCATATATGTAGTTCCTTTGTGGGATGAACTGGGTGAACAAATCTTGTTTTCTTGTCTTTTATTTCTTTCATATGGATATTGTCGCATTTGGGTCTCTTCCTTGTACAATTAGTATGGGACAATTACTGCTCGAATGGATGCCGCTTGAGCTAAAACTCTTTGACTAAGAATCAAGTGTAAGCCAATATTATCCTGTGCTAGAGAAATTAGTCAGAGAGAGAATCTGTGAGATCCACAAAGAAAAAGAGAGTCAAAGGCATTGATAGGTCTTTGGGCCCCCCTTAGGGGCATTCTATGGATAACCTAGGTTATGTCTAAGGGCTCTATGGGTGGTCTGTGTTTACATAGATAGAGGGGATGACTCCGGAGGGAGCTCATGAGTTTTGATTGTAACACAACATATTTGATATTATTGAATATCATGGCTTGGTAGTGCCCCCATATATAGTTCCTTGGTGGGATGAACTGCGTGAACAAATCTTGTGTTCTTATCTTTTATTTCTTTCATATGGAAATTTTCACATGTGGTTCTCTTTCTTGTACAATTGGTATGTGACAATTACTGCTCGGACGGATGCCGCTTGAGTTGAAGATCTTTGGCTTGAAGTCTAACAATGCATTTAACCATAAAAAAATAATTTACAATTTCGTTATGATAGTTAATTTTCACAAAATCTTGGTCAACATTCGTTCAAGTTGACAACAAAAATTTAAATAAGACTATTTGTTTGGGATGGAATGAGTATAATATTCTAAAGTATGAAAGTAGGGTAAATATATACTTGTACCCTGTACTTTGGGCAGGGCCGGCCATTATGGGGAGCAAGTGGAGCTCCTACTCCGGGCCCCAAACTTGAAGGGGCACCATTTTTTATTTTCACATTAATATTTCATTCGCTGCATAATAAATGTTATACTTTCAATTTTAGTTTGTCCTAAATAAATGTTGCATTTCAAATAAACAAAGTAACTAGTGCAATTTTAACAATTTACAAGTTAGTAAAGCATCTTCCTTAAAAATGTTGATAAATTAAATGCGACATTTATTTTGTTAGGGAGGAAGTACTATTGATTTAGAATAAAAAAATCTTAATTTAACTCAAGTAGATAATATAATACTCCATCCTACCACTAGAAACTACACATTTTCCATTCGAGTAAACGACCAAAATAAGTGTAAAAAGAATTTTTTTTTTGATTAAGAGTAAATTTGAAAAAAAATTCGGAGACGATTGCAATGACAGAATTATAATCATCTTCCATAACTTTTGGCAGCCACACCCCCATATTCTTTAATATTTTCATACTTAAAATTTTCAATTACTAGTTCTAAAATTAGAAAATATAAATCTGGTCATGAAACACGATAAAAAAAATTGACGACCAAATATATACACTATTATTTTTGTAGTTATATTTAGGGCCTAAGTTTTTCCTTCGAACAGGGCCCCTAAAATGTCAGGACCGGCCCTGACTTTGGGATCACATAAAGATTGAAAGACAAGAAATGGAAGGTGAAGAAGGCAACATGAGTCTTATGGAGGGAGATCTTTGTATTACTTGTATAACTTTCTGAACAATAGTCCTATAAATGCAAGTGCGTCTGCAAGCAATGGCAATCCATAGCCTCCAATCCTCAATTCTGTCGTTTACACGCCTCCATTCACGGCCCAAATCCTAACCCCTCTGGCTTAATCTTCAAACGCATGATCAACAACAATTCTGACTTCAAATTCTGTTCCTTCACAGGTAATTATCGGAATAAAAATAAAACCACATTCAGGATTTCCTCTTTTTGATTACCTCTTTTTGATTACCTCAATCCCTCTGTTCCCTGATCCTGGTGAATTTTATGTTTGTAATCCCACAACCAAGAAATCTTTGAGACTTACACTTCCGGATTACTTAATTAGGCTTGCACATGTTGATGCAAATTTAGCTTTTGATCCTACTTCTTGCCCAAACTGCTTGTCCTGTTATATGTAATAGTATTCACATATAATAATTGGTCTTCTCCCATATTGAGTTTTTGTATAAACTTTTGATCCATGTTAGCGTTTAGTGGAGCTTTTGAGTAGTCAAGCTTCTCATAAGCTACAACTTATTATCATATAAACTTGTCCTATGCAGAGCTCCTAATTAGTAAAGGTTTCAAGTCTAGGTTTCATAGTAGGTGGTAGTATTCATTTCCCTTTCTTAGCTGTTTGCTACTTTTTAGCTAAGTTGTTAGTGAATTGTTATTTAATAATCACTCCGTCCCATAATAAGTCACAGTTGACCTGTCAAACTATTTAAAGAATGTGCTCTATTTGTTTGTTCATTATTTTTACCATGGTAAAATTGCGCCAAGACTATTTCCTTATTTAGAAATATGACACTTATTTTGAAAGCACAACATTGGTTATAGGACGTGGGAGTATTAAAGAGTGGGCCTGTTACTAGATAGTGTCCATATTTTTTAGAAATTTTCAATTGTTGAATTCTTTATTTAAGGATATTCAGGTATGAGAATAATATATGCAAGTTTTTGATACTTAGATCTATTTTCTTGTTACCACTTTGTTGATTTTTAGCGTTCTTTGAGCCCTGAATCCAATAGTTTTAAACTTTGCAAGTAATTGTCATCTGTGGTGATAGAAATCACTTGCGCGGATTTTCTTATCATTTCTCTATTCGGGAAATCACAAACAGGTATGTCACTTTAGGACAATACCAGATTGAAGTGCTCGAGTCACTGAAATGTTTATGGTCAAGATCACCTTATGGTTGTAATTTTGCAGGTGGTTTTCAAGGAAGTTATGAGGTGATGTTAAGTGCCAATGCTGATTTTCTCGTCTTTTTCTGCTATATGAATATCAAGTAGACCTCTATACGAATTCAGTAATTAAAGAAGTGTTCAACCTTATTTACGGAACTGCTTTCTGCCGTCCACCCATGTTTACAAAAATACTCTCCCAGCAATGAATGTCAATGTCCGGACAAACAGGTATGTCACTTTAGGACAAGCTTAGATGACTCTGGTTCTAAGCTGGGAATAAAGCTCTAATTTTAAGTATTCACAAGAAAAATGTCTACTCTAAACAGGTAGGAACTCTATAATATTCTATAACCTCCGTCCCAAAATGAATGTCTATTTCTGTATTTTCGCTTCTTAACTTTGTTATCAAAGTACCTTTATGTGTTTTATATGACTGATACTTGCAAGACTCTGAGCCATCTCAAATATTAATACCTGATTGGTAAAGCCTTCCCCAAAGCCAACTCCTAATCTCTCTCTGATGCACAAAGAGAGAGTGAGAGGTTCTCACATAAAGTGTCATTCAGTGATCTACCAAGATAAATTGCGATATATGTACTTGAAAGACTACCAGCAAAAAGTTAATAATTTGCAGTTCAGTTTCCAAGTCATGGTACCTCTGATTACCATTTGATCTTGTCATTTGACTTTGGAATACACTCGTAGGAAATGCTACCCCCTTCTCAATTCTTGCCTTCAGTTCTTCCTTAAGCGCCTCCAAACCTTTCTCCTCATACTCGGTCAATCCATGAATGTCAGAATGAATCACAGCCTCAACCCCATTCTTCCCAATCTTAATCCTTGATGCAAAGAATGGAAGGTCCGTAACCTATGACTGAACGAAAGAACACTGGAAAACCTTGATATCTCCATCAAGTGCTCTGAGAGACGACTCAACAAATCTTGCTGCTGCATATGCCATTGAGACGACACAACCTCTGTCCCTGCATTTTGAATTCTCACAGTCAGCTCTTGCACTTCTTCATCTGTGAAACTGACAGATGGTTTCGTCTTTGACAGCAGGGGCAGAATGGTAATTCCTGCATGACCTCCGATAACTGGAACGTCAACGAGCTTGGGATTCTTCTTCTCAGCAACAAATGTGTTAGCCCTACAACATCTTTGGATTATACGCCCCCTTCTGCTTCAACACTTCCGCAGCAATTGGAACGGTAGAGTTAACTGGGTTGCTGAAGAACTGAAGGCTAGTATTAAGGTTATACATAGAACCAATTAACCAACAAGTAGCCATCACATCTCGTTGTTAGTTTTAGATATTGTTTGCTGATTCTGGTTTCATTTGCTGCAAATGCCATTGTTTAGGAGTTTAGTCTTCTTGATGTTGAATTTTGAGATGAGGGATTTTGTTTTTGAGAATGTTGATATGTACTTAGTTTTTTTAGAAATGTTCATGAATTTCTAGCTTTTGTTGATTATGATTTCTGGGTATGTTGATGTTATTTTTATTTTATTTTTTGTTTGAGGATATCTAAAATCAATTGGCTAGATCTGGATTATTTGGGCACACATGCAATGAACATGATCATATAATAAAAAAAAATTGACGAATTAGTGATAGTGACAGTGGATGTAAAAAATAAAAGAGGTGAATTGGATTGTTTGCAGCAAAAATGAGTTTGATGATCACATTCATAAAAAAAAAATAGTTAGATGATTTTGATGCACTTTTTTCAAATAATTATTTTCATTAGTAATTTATTATATGTTAATTATTTTTAGATTCAACATAAGTATTGGTGAACATGCACATATTGTAAGTGCTCCAATTTGAGTTGTTAGTATTTTCGTTAGAAAATTAACGAAAGCCCTAACATTTCTAACATTTCTAACAAAGCAAGGGTAAATTAGGGATTGCTATTTAAGGATAAACAAAGAAAAGAATCTCACAAAAGCCAAAAATTCAAAAAAGGGTAATCTGGAAACAGCAACTGGTTGCTTATTTTGAATTTTGAAAAATATATTCCCTTTGTCCAAAGCCTGGAGCAACATTTAATGCACCAGGCACGCTGACAGGTTGATCCGCGCGGATCCAAATGTCTCTCCCAGTGGCCTATAAATTGAACCCTTCTCTCTCAGTTTACACAACAGACTTTTGCTCACAGAAGCTATCTTTTGGCGAAAAATAGGGAGAAAACAGTGGAAATCCTTAGATTGTCACCATTTTCTCTTGAATCTTTCCCAATCCCACTCCAAACACTCTCAAATCATTCTTAAACATACACAAGCCCAAGCTTAAATCACCCCTAAAGAGGAGGATTAGAGAGAAAACATAGAGAACTTAAGTGTTATCTACTTGTTTTCTCTTTGACCAACTCTATCATCAAACCCTAAACACATTCAAGCCTTGAATCCATTCAAACACAAACACAAACACAAGAAGATAGGTATAACCTCCTTCTCCTTACCCTAAAATCCTCTCATCCATGCATGCATCTCAAACTTCAAAAATGTAGTTTGTTGTTGTTCATTCTTTGCATGACCTAAAAATGTAGTCACCTTGGAATAAATTTCCATGGATGACCATTTAAAGGGTCCAAATCATTTCTTACTCACTTAAAAGTGTCTTCCAAAATATTTCTTACTTGAAAGAGTTTTCCAAAAATCATTTTCATACAAAGAAAATCTTGATTTCAAAGCTAAATCTCCCCTTCCCAAGCAAATGAAATGCTTAAGTCCTAATGTACCCTAAGAATGGCTTGATATAGTAGATCACCACTAAAATGTCTAGTGACTACTAATCAAAGCCTAAGGAAATGGGGACAAGCATGGATGCCAAACCCCCTTTAAAATCATGTTTTTCTTCAAGAGAAAGTTGCTGTCCAGTAGCCTTTCTCTAAGACCTCTGTCCATGGTCTAATTTTTTGGACACAGAATAACTTAGAATTTGGTGTTGACTACAAAATACTTTTTGTAGCCAACATCCAGAGCTTTTCAGATATATTTTTACTTTATTTTTTACGTGAGTATAAATCCCTTTTTCAAATTGTCTTTTAAAGGTCAGTTCATCAGTCTCTGGAGATCCAGATTTCATATCTGAGATTTCCAGAAGGTTTTGGTCCACCAAATAATCTCCAAATGGAAAAGTTATTTTACAGAAACCTTATTTAAGATGTTTTGAACAAATTTCATTCTCGGACTTTCCCCAGATTTTGAAGTTTTAAAGCTCTTAAATCCGTTTTAAAATCAAGTGTCCACTGCCTTTTTCATTCTGGCAGAATTGGTTTCCAACTTCAAGAAATCTTTTGAGTACCAAAACTCAACCCAAAAATCATACCAAAAATCATGGGACTTGTTTAATGTCTTATAAAGAGTTCCCAATTTTTATTTTTCTCAGTTTGAACTTATTTTGGCCAAAGGAACACACACACACACACACATACAAATGGTTTTTAAGCTTGGAAGACTCGTTTTACGAGGCATTCCGGGTGAACACTAACGTTCTTCCCGGCGTGTAACGTGACCTCCGAACCCAAATCTCTAATCTCGGGCATTTTTCAAAGTTTTGGCCCTTAAAACAAAAATGGCGTGGCGACTCCGTGTTTTTCGATTGATTTTCAAAGAAGAGAAAAATACCAATCTTTCGAAAAAAAAATGGCAACAACATCGTTACACATATGAATACTTTTATCTCGAGTAATTGAAAACAATATTAAAATTACATAATAAGTAAAAATGTGATATAGTACTCATGAGTTGGAGAAGAAAAAAAAATGAAACAAAATTTGAATAAAAATAATGCAAAATCTGCTTCATTTACACTGTGTGGTTGGAGATGCTCCTACACCATCTCCAACCCACTTCAATTCCTCCTTCATTTCTTCAAAATGGCAAATATTCCTCCTTCCAACCCATTTCAATTCTTCCTTAAAAAACGAAATAGATGAATAGTATTCCTTCGTATTTGAAGCAACACTATTCATCATTCTTCATTTTTAAAAAAGAGTGGGGGAACAATTTCAAAAGAGAACACATCTGGTTGAACAATTTCAAAATGTATGTTTAATAAAGTTTAAAATGTTCGGTCAACACTGTCTGAACATTGTTCGAATGTTCGGCCAATGTTGATTGAACATCGCTACAATGTTCGGCAGGCAATGACCGGACTATGGAAGATTGTTCGGTCAACAGTTACGAACAAATCAAATATGTTCGGCAACTACTGGCCGAACTGTAGATGACGAAAGTTTTTATTTTTTTAAGACAAAGCAAAAACAATCTATAGTGTCAAAATATTTACATTTAAGCCTTGATCATCGGGCGTTGTTCCACCCATACTTGAACTTTAACGCAATATAGTAAAATAGAGAATTTTGTAAAAGGAACAAGGGAGATTTTTGTTGGTTTTTTTTTTTTACCGACTAGGGAGTAGAAGGGGCCATAAAAGAATGGTAAGTTTTTAGGGTTTAGTACGGGTGAAAATTTAATGAATTTTGCGGGTGTATTTAGTATACAGATAAGTAATATCAAAGAAATACAATTGCGGGTGTATAACATCGTAGCGAAGGGTAATAGAGTTATTTCAATTAAGGACATTTTTTTTTAAATAGTATTGCGGGGGTATTAAGTAATTATGCGGGGGTGAATAATTCTCAAAAATTATACATATTCTTGCAGAAAAAAATATACTCCCTCCTTCTGTATCGTAATCCCTCTGTTTCGTAAGAAATGTTGCACTTCTTTTGTGGTATGTCCCAAAAAAATATCGTGTTTCTAAATTAGTACATTTTGTAAAAGCTAGTAAAGTACACTCCTTAAAAATATTGACAAATCAAATGAACATTTATTCCAGAAAATGAGGAGTGCATGTGCATCAAATTTCTCCAATTCTTTCTCCCAAGATTAGTGATCTCACTTTTCCAGAGTCTCCGATACAGGGGTAGATCTACCTTGTATTGAGGGGGTGGGGTGCAAGTGCACCCATAGAATTTCCATAAATAACATTTGGAACCGTCACTGCTCCGATAGTAGGTCGTACAGTCAATACAGTCGTCGATCCTCGAAAAAAAAACTAAGGAGATAGGGACCACTGTTTCGATGCGGGCCATGTGAGTGATGCCAAACGAGGCATAAACTATGAAAAAACATTGAACAATGTGTAATTTGAAACAAATTTTGATTCAATTTTCTTCAAATTTTGCTTTAAAAAAATCCTCTTCGACACATACCTTCAATTTTGACTTCAAAACAAATAATATTATTAGCATATTTCCCTTACACCTCGCCACTCTACTACTTCTCTAATTTCACAAAAATTACACAAAGTTTAACCTTTTTATATAATTAACCCTCTCTTTTGTTTTAGATGATAAAATTTCAAATAAAATATTTATAATCCAAAATACTATTAAAATAGATTTTATTATTGAAGAAAACATACACAATAAAATGGCATTGACATAAATGATACATTGACAAAAAGAAAACATTGAGACAAAGAAACAATATATAAAGCATTTTGAAGTTGACACGAAGAATACATTGACATAAAGAAAACATTGACACGAAGGAAACACTGTCATAAAGAAAATATTGATACAAAGGAAACATTGACATAAAAAAAACACACACACACACACACATTAAGAGGAACATTGAAAATTGTATAAAAATTATATACTAATCTTCAGAATTCTTGTATCTCTCCCATAAATACTCTATTGAAGCATTACGAAGTTTAACATGATCATTTTTACCTTTGATTTTCCTGTACCGACCAATAAATTTTTGAAAGCGAATATTTTCATTAACTGTTGAAAAGTTTCAACAGTTGGAGTCGGTGCTTCTGACACTTGCACTTTTTTATACTGACACTTAATAATATATGCACTGACACTCTTTACACTGACATTTTTTACACTAACACTGGCACTAGCGGGAGAAACAAAACACGTTTTTTTATCTTACAAAAAAACGCGGTTGTTTTGTAAGATTTTGGCATAATTTAGAAGGTTAATAAGTTAATATATCACTTACATTTAAAACATACTAGCATTTGGCCCGTGCTACGCACGGGTTACTGTTCGTTTGGGTCTTTTTAGGGATTAGACTAAGGGGAGGTGTTTTAGGAAAACTCTTGAGAAAATTTCTTTGACAGTGCACAAATCCTTTATGCATTTTTGAGTGGGAAAGAGATTGGAGACGTAATGAAGTGATGTAATGAGGTGAAATACATATCTGGACGATTAGTTTCGTTTCTTCTCACGCATCTATGGCGTCCGGAATTAATTGGTTTGCAGGTATCAATCATTTCCACAGTGAGATGTAGGTTTTTCACAGGGCTATGAGGCGATGAGGGTAGTAGATGGTATGATATTACTTATTTTATTAATGTCTCTATAGTTTTTGTTTAATTTGATTTTACGTTTGTCATTGATGTGATTTATTTTGAATATATAAAGACCTGTGTAATTGGGGTGGAAATTGTGTTAATTGCAAGAATATGTACACTTTCTTTCAAGTAATGAATAGACATGTCTCTATGAATTCAGCCGTAGGTTAGGTTAGGGTTTCATTAATTAGCTGTTTCTTATTTCAGTATATATAAACTCTCTTCTTCTTCATTTGAATCATACCTGAACCTTACATGCAATGGCTTTAACTGCTTCCTTTTTCCCACCATTTGAACACAAATGTCCCCAAACCCTCAAATTTACTTGCTAAGGGGAGACTATGTCTTGTTCAACACAGAAGTGTTACATTTTGATGTTGCTAGGTATGTGGTTGCAGATAGGAGGTGTAATGAAGTGAAATTTGTTCTACGCTGTGGAGGCTCAGACGAGTTACACACTATAGAAGTGTTTTGTGCCCCCTGACAATTTAGGTAATCTTTTGGTGGGGGGGGGGGCAAAACTGGTGGGCATCTGTTAATGGGTGGGTGAATGTGCGCTCGCCCGAAAAAAGATTAGAAAATGAAAAGGAGTCGCCACGCCGTTTTAAGAGGAAACATTGAAAACCTTTGTTTTAGAGAGAAAACATGAGTTCGGGGGTCAGGTTACGTGTTGGGAAGAACCGAGAGTTCACCCAACACGCCTCGTCCATAGACGAGTCTTTCAATCAAACACATCCAAGTAAATCCAAAGTGTGTGCAAATATCGATAATAAACGAAATGTGATAAAATGCATCTTATTAATTATGAAACGAGAAATTACATATTGTGAGCCCATTATTTAGGAGGCCACATCCACGATACAAACAGACTAAAGCAGTTACAAAGGAAAAGAGTCACTTTGCGAGATGGGTCATGTGTGTCGCATGACACATCGTACCCGATGACCACATGTGTCGCGTGACACGGGATCACTTGAGGACGAAGGTGTCGCGTGACACATATGAGCCTTCTGCGAAACCTTACAATATGAATTCGAAATTAACAGAAGCTATACAGATCTAATTAACAATCTGAATTATGAACGAAAAACATAAACAACATCAAATCAACCCAGGGAGTGTGGATATGGGTAGATCCACACCCCCTTGGGGGCTCAAACACCAAATTCAACCAAATCGGTCAATATGAGCTCAATTACACAATATATGCAAGTTAAACAGAGAGATTGCGATTGGGATTCAATAATTCGAGATAGCTAGGATCGATTGCGAATCCAAACAAAATAGAATTATAAAATTGCAAGGAATTAAATGAGAGAGAGAGAGAGAGAGAGAGAGAGAGAGAGAGAGAGAGAGAGGATTAGGGAATTGTTACCCTTGTTGATTCCACGAATTCTATATCTAGTTAGATATAGAATCCTTCAATTCTTCGTTGTAGATCTCACAGCTCTGATCCAAGGGTTCCAATTGGTGTAGGTAGAGAATTGGGTTTGGATGAGAGGGATTAGGGGGTTGGAAAGGTAGGAGAGAGAGAGGTTTGGTGTTTGGGATGTTCGTCACAATGCTATTTTGGCAGAGTAACAGTAGGCTAGAATTGGGATCCATTTCAATGAGGGGGAGGGTCTTATTTATAGGCTGCGGTTAGGCGCCTTAGTATGTCGCACGACCTTACGCGTCCACTTTCCATGCCTCAAGGCGTCGCGTGACACAAGGTGGCTCAACCGCTTTGGCGCCAAAAACCGGTTTACGGAACATTCCGGGAAAATACCCAAAAGGTCCAACAGGTTTTATTCCCAAGGGGTCCTTTAGCATGAATGATGTACCAAAAGGTACTTCCTTCGCGGGAAACTCATGGAACATTTCCGGAAGTCTCGGGATAGGCCGAAAATTTACCAAAACGCCCCTTAATGCAGTTTTATTATGTTAAAATGCATCGAAAAGGTTGCGAATTGGATTGGCGTACTTACAGAGCCCCTCGGCAACGTCACTTTTGGAAAAAGTGGGGTTGTCGATAAAATAAGACCCAATCTCAATGAGCGGCTGGGGTTAAGGTGAAGGGCTAGAAGGGTGAGAAGGGGAAAATTATGGCTGGACCTTTACGAAAGGATTCCTACGTATCCCTTTAAGAAGGGAATCAAGCCAAATCGTAGTTCGGAATTACTAATACTGACATACAAGCAAGAAAGGGGTAGAGATGTGTCTTCATACCTTTGCTGTGCTTACCTGTGACTTCTGTTGTGCTCCGCTTGAGAGGCTTTTCTTGGATTTGGCTCTGCTTGAGAGGCTTTTCTTGGTTTGGCTTTGCTTGAGAGGCTTTTCTTGGTTTGGTGGGCTCCGCTAGAGAGGCTTTTTCCTTTGTGTGCTCCGCTAGAGAGGCTTTTCTTCTTTGTGTGCTCCGCTAGAGAGGCTTTTCTTCTTTGTGTGCTCCGCTAGAGAGGCTTTTCTTGGTTTGGCTCTGCTTGAGAGGCTTTTCTTGGTTTGGCTCTGCTTGAGAGGATTTTTCTGGGTTTGGCTCTGCTTGAGAGGCTTTTCTTGGTTTGGGTGCTCCGCTAGAGAGGCTTTTCTTTTGGTTGGGCTCCGCTTGAGAGGCTTTTCTTGGTTTGGCTCTGCTTGAGAGGCTTTTCTGTTTTGGGTGCTCCGCTAGAGAGGCTTTTCTTTTGGTTGGGCTCCGCTTGAGAGGCTTTTCTGCTTGGTTTGGCTCTGCTTGAGAGGCTTTTCTTTTGGTTGGGCTCCGCTTGAGAGGCTTTTCTTGGTTTGGCTCTGCTTGAGAGGCTTTTCTTGGTTTGGCTCTGCTTGAGAGGCTTTTCTTGGCTTGGCTCTGCTTGAGAGGCTTTTCCTGGTTTGGCTCTGCTTGAGAGGCTTTTCTTGGGGCTGTCACAGATACGCATGCTTTTTGTTTTGTTCTTTCTTCTCCAGTTTGGTCGGAGGTCCAGTCGTCGAGACTCAATTGATTATTGTACCTGCGGGGGTAAAACAACAACTCCAACGCGGGGTCAAAATTTGTACATCATTAGAGTGCAGGGGTATTTTGGGAATTTTGGCTTTGAGGGAACGATGTGTCGCACGACCATTTAAAGCCAGTGATCAGTCTTTTAAAAGGGTGAACAATCCTCATTTTGAAATACATTTTTAGAGGGAGGTGGACGGTCCGACGAGAGAGGAACACCATTTTGCTCGCCTTCAAATCACTGCCGACTGATTCTAGGGCTTGATTTCAGTCTTGGTTCATCAAAATGCCCCCTAGGTGCCGACCCACCAAAAATGCTCCGACCCAAGCCCAGTTAGCCGCACGACGAAAGAATGCCTTGAGAAATCAAAGGCCTTTTGTTCCTCAAACTGTTAGGGGAGATTTCTACCCTCATTTGAAAGAACATTCCTCGGGCCCGGAGAAGAAGGTAATAATTGTAACCCTAGCTTTTGGCGCACTGAGGAAATTAAATTTTTTTTTTTTCGAAAAAAGATTGATTTTTCTTTCTTTGTTCGGACTCGAAGTTTATTGCATGCTCTGATTTTATTTTAGCAATTGTAAAATGTATGCACAAAACTTAGCTTTGCTTGAAATTGAAATTGATTTGACGAGTAAATTTGAGATATTCATACTGTTTGTGTTTACTGTAGGATTTGCGTACCGGGGCTCTCCAGAGGTCGTTGGCGGTGTGGGATTTGTTTGTTAGGGTAGTCGGGAGCTTGTCCATTCGCCAAGGTCCGGGTATATCTTTGCGGGGTTGGGCGGTTCTTTGAGATGGCCAAAGCATTGGCGGCACACGAGAGGAGCATTGGCTTGGTAAAGGCTTTCGAGAGTTACGGTGGGAGACTACTCACTCTTTTCACTTCTCTTGGGGCGAGGCGACCGTCACGCCATATGATTTTGCCGTCATTGCGATGCGCCTTTCAGCGATGAGCCTTTGTATACGGAGGAGCACATTACGATTGATGACCCACGGCCTCCTACCGATGCTTACTTTATGGAGTTGATCGGCTTTGTTCCCCGGGACAAGAAGGGGAATGGGTATGAGTTGGGGAGATCTTCATGGCCGGATGGTTGATCGAGCACTTTGGTTTTCCCGCCGAGATGGCGGAATGCGATGAGGACAGGTTGAGGGCTGAGAGATTGGCCAGGGCGTTTGTTTGGGTTGGCTTCTCGGATATGTTGTTTATCAATGCCACGTCCACGGCTTTGCTTTCTTTATTGGAGCTTCTGAGAGATTGGGCCACCGTTGGATCATTGTCTTGGGGGGAGGCAGGTTTAGCTGAGTTGTTTTTGGCTTTTGATGATGTTAGTCGGGGAAAAGCTAAGTCCTTCAACTGCTGCCACTTTGCATTTGAGGTATTTCTTGGTTTGCCTCCTTTGTTTGAATACTGCTTTTTTTTTGTCTTTTTGACTCTGCTCTGTCCTTCTTTTCAGGCTTGGGCTTATGAGGTCATTGGGTGTTATGCTTGGAGAGTAGGGGAGACATTTCCGGTTACCACATTTCCTGCCATGAGACGCTGGGTGAAGGATGCTAGGCAAAAGATTCGTACAGCTGATTCTAAGGGACGGATGACTGCTTCTCAGGATGATACCATGGTTTGTTTGCGAGGAGTCCACAGGAGTTTGACTTTGTTTCCTTGGGTGATAGATATCTTTGGGGTCCATCTGGATCACGCCCTTCATCTTACTTGCGAGTGCCGCATGGCTGTTGGTGGGTTTGTGCGGGGATGCATTATATTTGGGTGAGAGGGTTTGTAGGCGGCACGGTCCGGGTAGTATGGCCGGGGTTCCCTATGATCCTCCTGGCGAGATGTGGTTTCCTCGGAAGTTGGAGAATGTGGTCACTTTGATCCGGGGAGAGCACGCCTTCAATTATACGGAGGACGATGCGGATTATGACACTTATGTGGCTATGAGGTTGAGATCGCCGCGAGGTTGCTCGAGGCGTGATATTCCTAATGCTCTGATACTTCGATGCTCAAGGCTGCCGGGCCTTCTCTGGACATGTGACGGATGCACCTCTGCCACCTCCTTTCGTTGATTTTCGGGATGGAGATGCTTTGTGAGGCGGGCCACTCTTGACACCGGCGGGGTTTTTCCATATTTTCATCTTAGGAGGACTCGATCTGTAAGTGACTTTGAACTATGAATATCCTTCCATTCCCTTGTTTTGATCTGATTTTTGATTCTTTTTCATTTGCTTGTATCAGGTATCGGGCGACGTATCTTGAGGCTTTGCTCGTCGCTATACGGGGCCATGGACATGGTTGATCGGTTGATGAGGAGCAATCAATATACGAGGAGAAACTTGCGGCTCAAGGTTCCGGTAGTTCGATGACAGGTGATTCCACGGTTAGCTTGCCCGGTAGGAAGAGGGCTCGTGCTTGATTTGTCTGCGAGGATACTCATTTTCCTAGGACCAAGGCTGTTCGTCGTCCTCCTAATCCTCCCATCTCGATAGTGAGTCTTCCCGAGATCCTCGCTGAGCTTGAGACTTTCCCCGTTCTGTTATGCATGAGCTCTTAGGGATGATCTGTTGTTTATCATGAGCTGCTTTGCTGATCCGGACCAAGAGGAAGGTGATGCGATGGGGAAAACGATGAGAGGCTGAGATGACGATAGTAGCTCTGCCGATGGTGATTCTTACATTTCTGATGATTCGGAGTAGTCCCTGGACTGATTTATGATCCTCTTTTGGTTTATGTACCCTGTTTTTGGGGAAAGAAACGAATACTCTCTCTTTTTTTTTCTTTTCTTTATTTTGCACCTAAAACATTATCAGTTGTTTATTTGTTTGTGCGAGCTTTTATATTTTGGGAAAGAGAAAAGAGGTGCATGGAATGAATGGCTTTTGAATGGTTTATGTGACTTTGGGGTTTGTATATGAGGGTAATGGTTCATGTGTATGTTGCTTTTGAATGAAACTTCCTCTCCCGTGATTGTTTGCAGGAGCCTTGTTGTTTGCAGCTTGGGACAAGTCGGGGAGTGCCACTGGTACATATCAGTTGCGGCTTGCGATGTCCGATCTTGAATTTATCATGTCGCACGACTCTAAGTGACACAGGTATGTTACGTCGCGTGACATTGCGGGCCGATTGACAAACCTTCAGTCATGGACTTTTTCATTGTTTCCCATAATCAATCTTCTTATTCAGGATGTGGAATCCAGTAGGTTCATCGAAGAGTGAGCCTCTTTGCTAGGGAATCCATTTTCAAGCATTGCTATCATGATAACAGCCCCGAAAATCACACACAAAATGTTCATCGTCTTCCGGCCAAAGCCCCAGCTTCATACACATCCTTATGCAGCCCCAGTCCGAGATTGATCCTTTGATTTCAGTCGGTCGGTCGGACGGCGGACAAGACTCAAGAAATTTGTATGCGGGGACATATCTTTCGGATGGTGGGAAATGAATCTGAACTTACATTTATGACACTCTCGTTTTTTAGGTTTGACTCTTTTGAGAGAGTATAAGCATCACAAGGTGTGGAAAGTGTATGGAAGCCCCTGCTGACCAAAACGGTGTTTAGCTCTATCTTCCTATGATGTAGAAATAGAAGACTTGTCGAGACACTTGAAACCCTGTCTTATGCGTGATGATCACAAAGCTGATTAAAACCCTTTATTGATGTTCTGGTTAGTCAAATCGCCAAAGATGATATGAACAAGTATTTTTATCAATCCTGAGGAGAAAATACACGATATCGAGAATTGGATTCGGAAGGATAGACAATGTATGGGCATGGTCCTTGAAGAGACCGGATTTTACGAGATGCGTGGTGATTTTGACTGAACCAAATTATGGTTGCCTACGTTCCCCTCCTTACGAGGAGCTCAGGTCGCCGTAGTTCGGGCTCATCTCGAATGAAAAGAATGAACGTTGAAGTTCGAGAATGTGAGAACCTTCGAGAATTTTTGAGAGTTGAAAGAACGTGTCCTCTTAGAGTGTCGATGGGAGACACAGATGCGACGAAGCTTGATGGGACATTCACGGCGAGATGTTTGCGGAGGAGCAATGAAGTATGCTCACATGCAACGTCAAAATGAACGGACGGAATTTGCACAATCTTCAATTGATGGTCCTTTGAGCCGGGATGGACTTGGCTCTGCTTCAAGCAATAATCTGTTTTAAGATCTCGACGATATTGGAACGCCGCTGCTATCCGGTAGGATCTGCGACTGGGCTTCGGGATTTCGATCGGTCTTCGGGTGATTTGGGATATCATGACCTCTTAAAATGAGAGGTCGGCTAGGCTTTTTGCTGACTGTACCTCTAAAGATGAGAGGTTGGCTCTTGGGTATGTGTTTAGGATTTCTAAGGTGAGGGAAATCTGTGATTGCATCTTTTATTGCCTCTAAGAATGAGAGGTAGATTTTTTGGCTTTGGGTCGAGGTCAAAGGTAAGGGTAATGGTAATGTCCTCTAAAATCGAGAGGACGGCTTGGGATTGGTTAGAAGTAATGGTGAGGGACATCCATGCTGTCTCTTTATTCACTTTGAGACTCCTCTTGAGTAACGACCGAATCCTTTGAATTTTGCTTCTGAGAGAATCACTGGGGACTAGGCTCTCTTTCTTGTCTTTTCTTTTTTTTTTGTATTTTTGTCTCTCTTTTTTTTCTTTTGAGTGGAGAATTTCAGATAGTCCCCAGGATGAATCATTGCTTTCCGTCGTTCTTGAGCTTGGACACGGTCGCTCTTCTTTTGAACCACAGGAGTCTCAAGGATAGTCCCTCTTCTTCTTGATGATGGTTAAACGGGTTTCAAAACATGCCGATCTTGAACTGAAAGGGTATTGTTTAGTGAGGGCAAGGTAAAGGTTTTCCTAAGGGTGGAGGTTTCAACCGCAGTTCCCACCGGATGATCCAAACGAGATTGGGTCTTCGCTGCTTCGCTTAAGCTCATTTTGGAAAAAAACCGTGCAAATTCCTCGAACAACGAGATAGAGAGGACGAAATGAAGATATGTGAGCACAGAGAATGCAAACTGGGGGCTTGATCAGCCCCGATTTAGAGAATGATATCAACAGATTTTCTTGTTCCGATTAATTCAAATACTAGTCGTTTCAAAGCATTAGTCGGTGAGCAGCACAAATGATCATGTAAAATAAGACCATTTCAATTTAAGCAGAATGTAAGTGAACAAGTAATATCTCAAGTCTAGCAAGAATAGAAATAAAGACTTTCATTAATATAATAAAGATTCATATCATGGACTTGACGGACTCACGACCGCATAAAAGACATTCTAGAACCTATGATCTTGTGGCGATTTCTCTGGGAAGATATCTTCGACCTCCGTTGATATTGCGAGGAGGGCCGATAATCACATTGGGGTGAGCTTTCTCAATTACGCCTTTATTAATAAGCCTTTGGATGAGCCGCTTTAAAGAGACGCGGTCGTTCGTGACATGCCCGGGATGCGATGGTAATAGCAATACTTGCTACGATCCAAATTAAGCGAGGTTTCTTGGGTTGATAATTCTCCAGTGGCTTTATCATCCCTTTCTGCCTTAATCCATTGAAAGCTTCTTCGGTCGACATCCCTAGATCATCGTATTCTCGTTTCTTGCGAGGGAGATATGGGCGGAGATCTCGGACATTGCCATTATCAGGAGAACCCAATTCAATCTTCCCTTCATCAATGAGCTCTTGGATGATTACCCTCAATTGTAAGCACCCATGGGTAACATGTCACAGTATTGGTGATAATCGCAATACTTGCTTGGGTCCAGGCTTTCATCATGACGGAGAGGAGTATAATTCACCAACGGGTACACCAATCCTCCGCTTGTCAGCAATTTAAGAAATTGGTTCATGGGCATTCCCACTTTTCCCCAATAAGCTCTCTTTCTTCTTTTACGGACTTTCTCGGAAGGAGGCTCGAGATATTGTTGT
This sequence comes from Adenophora triphylla var. japonica, assembly GCA_022495995.1. NCBI lineage: Eukaryota > Viridiplantae > Streptophyta > Magnoliopsida > Asterales > Campanulaceae > Adenophora > Adenophora triphylla. Next base: position 56,132 of record JAFEMH010007732.1, read on the forward strand.
CTCTTGCGGGGTAGGGTTCGAGTTGGCATGAAAGACATCGATTAACGATCACGTGCGGAGTTGATCCTGAAGGTTGCTCATGAGAGGGTGACAAGTTGAACCCGTACGCACTCATTGGTGATTGTGGGAAACATTCTTGTGGGAGATCTTGGTCGGGGTGGAGTTTCAGTGAACCGTTCTGATTGAAGAAATGGTACACCACACAGGAATACGGTTGGTGCGGCTTTTCAAATCGGGTTGCTTATGGACATTGAAATTCTCGGGGTTTGATTGTTTATACTCGATCCGAGTTTGAGCCATGCTGGGATGTTGGAAAAAGAATCTCACCTGCTGTCTCCATTCATCTCTTTCATTGCATTTCTATCCTCGCAATCAATACTCTTGGTCTTGATAATCTCCTCATATGATCCATCTTCGTGACGAACTACGTAATTCCCCGGAGGCGCATTGCTTCAACAAATGCGGAATGAGTCTCTTCCTCTCGAGCTTTGGCAACCTAGGCAAGCAATTGGGCTTTGCATTCCCGAATCATGGCGGCTTCAAGGGCGGCTCGCAGTGCATTATTGACAAATCATCCATATCCCAGCGATTCGAAGCGAAGGGAATTCCCAAAGCGAGCGGGTGACACATCTTTCGCACCAGACATCTTTGAGCAGTAGAATGAACCGGGACTTTGGAGGAAAACCTTGCAAAATATTTGAAAATACGTACTGGTTAATCGCCCTTCTTGTAACAGAGCACGCCCCCCCCAAACTTGTCTCTTCCCCTTGCTTCAGAAGGATTGGTTATAAGGTATCGAAGGGATAGTTTAAGGAACGGGAGAGGGAAGGAAAATGGGACAGACTCGCACAAGCACAAAATCATTTATGTTCAAGTATAAATCGGTATTTTAAATCCTAAATACAGTTGGGAAAGGATAAGCCTTTATTCATGCTAACTATGCCTCGGGGGAACCTAGTGACGCGACGTTCGAATTACAACAAATGTCTTGTTTTGAAACATATAATAGGTAATGATACCTAACCAAACCCTAACATCTTTATGGAACGAAGAGGTTCGTCCAAATTTCTAAGGAAATTTGGGCAGCATAACGGGTCTTTTCGAAGAATTTCGAAGAAAAATCCGGCATGACCTCTCGTCGGTACATGTTGGCAATGCGGCATGACCTCTCGTTTAGAACACGCCACGAGAGTGACATGTTCCCACGTGAAATCATGTTGCATTTGGCAACATGCCCACAAGGTATGAGGTTTTGGGAGAAGGTATAAGAATCTATGATATTTTTCAAAAACAATTCATTTTTGTTGTAATGAAAACATCGTATCAAAAACCAACCGTGGGTAAGGTTTAGTGTGGTGCCACCTATAACGCACTAGGGGTTTAGGTTTGATTTCAGGCGCTCAAGCGTAGGCGAATTTCATGGCCGTCCGCGATGCCGTCAATCGCACCCGAGGGTTCTAAATCTAAGTGATGTAGTGTGCGGATGACTAATTCGTTTATTTGTAAAAAACAAGATTTTTTTTTTTATATATTTTTTATTTGTTTTTTTTTAAAAGAACACACACACCCTCACACAAGGCAAACAGGGAACAATAACCAAATGAGTCACGCTTTGGTCCAAGGGACTGCCCTCAAACCAGTCTTCTGATGCATTCGGTGGCCACCTTTTGTCGCGTGACACAGGACAACCAGAGACAAAGGTGTCGCACGACTTGGATGGTCACTGAACCAGCAGCTCCTCAAATCATCAAATCAGCCCCTGTTTTACCATATCAAGAGCAACACAGAGATACTAATGCACAACAAATGACCACAAGCACAAAGGGCTCACAAGTTCCATAATCAACAAAATGTAGGTATCACAAATGATTATCGAATAATGTACACAACATGGATGCATTGGATGTTTTTTGACTAAACGAAAGCTTGACCCACTTAACACTTGAAAAACAGGTTTTCAAGTGAATTTCCCCAGCAAAGTCGCCACTGAATGTGCGCTCGCCCGAAAAAAGATTAGAAAATGAAAAGGAGTCGCCACGCCGTTTTAAGAGGAAACATTGAAAACCTTTGTTTTAGAGAGAAAACATGAGTTCGGGGGTCAGGTTACGTGTTGGGAAGAACCGAGAGTTCACCCAACACGCCTCGTCCATAGACGAGTCTTTCAATCAAACACATCCAAGTAAATCCAAAGTGTGTGCAAATATCGATAATAAACGAAATGTGATAAAATGCATCTTATTAATTATGAAACGAGAAATTACATATTGTGAGCCCATTATTTAGGGAGGCCACATCCCTGATACAAACAGACTAAAACAGATTACAAAGGAAAAGAGTCACTGCAGATGGGTCATGTGTGTCGCATGACACATCGTACCAGTGACCACATGTGTCGCGTGATACAGGATCACTTGAGGACGAAGGTGTCGCGTGACACATATGAGCCTTCTGCAGAAACCTTACAATATGAATTCAGAAATTAACAGAAGCTATACAGATCTAATTAACAATCTGAATTATGAACGAAAAACATAAACAACATCAAATCAACCCAGGGAGTGTGGATATGGGTAGATCCACACCCCCTTGGGGGCTCAAACACCAAATTCAACCAAATCGATCAATATGAGCTCAATTACACAATATATGCAAGTTAAACAGAGAGATTGCGATTGGGATTTAGTAATTCAGATAGCTAGGATCTGATTACTGAATCCAAACAAAATAGAATTATAAAATTGCAAGGAATTAAATGAGAGAGAGAGAGAGAGAGAGGATTAGGGAATTGTTACCCTTGTTGATTCCACGAATTCTATATCTAGTTAGATATAGAATCCTTCAATTCTTCGTTGTAGATCTCACAGCTCTGATCCAAGGGTTCCAATTGGTGTAGGTAGAGAATTGGGTTTGGATGAGAGGGATTAGGGGGTTGGAAAGGTAGGAGAGAGAGAGGTTTGGTGTTTGGGATGTTCGTCACAATGCTATTTTGGCAGAGTAACAGTAGGCTAGAATTGGGATCCATTTCAATGAGGGGGAGGGTCTTATTTATAGGCTGCAGTTGGCTGCCTTAGTATGTCGCACGACCTTACGCGTACACTTTCCATGCCTCAAGTTGTCGCGTGACACAAGGTGGCTCAACCGCTTTTGGCGCCAAAACCGGTTTACGGAACATTCCGGGAAAATACCCAAAAGGTCCAACAGGTTTTATTCCCAAGGGGTCCTTTGGCATGAATGATGTACCAAAAGGTACTTCCTTCGCGGGAAACTCATGGAACGTTTCCGGAAGTCTCGGGATAGGCCGGGAATTTACCAAAACGCCCCTTAATGCAGTTTTATTATGTTAAAATGCATCGAAAAGGTTGCGAATTGGATTGGCGTACTTACAGTGGGCAAGAAGAGGGTACGATGCTAATGGTCCTTTGTCCTTTATGTTTTTGTCTGACGATAATCTTGAGGGATAATTTATGGGTATGAATTTTGATACGTATGTAAAATTCATGGCTCCAGATGTAACTATTGTCAGTGAAGGCTTTCGTAGGACCAACTTTCATACGCTTTTGATGACCCAGTACAATGATTTCAAGATGATGGAGTTAAGGAATGGGGGGCAAAACATTCTTTGGTTTTATTTCAATAGAAATAAAATATTTGTTCAAGGGGTGTTGAAGGAAAATATTAGTTTCTTTAATGTGAAGCGTGTTGGTGGAGGTCCTGTGTTTTCGGTTATGCCAAGGGTGAATGGATTTCGTTAGAAGCTGTTAGGTGGTACGCTGATTGATGGGTCGTAAAGTCAGTTTTTGGTAATTTCTTTTTGGTGGTAGTGTGCATAGGGTGTGGTTTAGAAGTATTTTGGACTTAAGTACTGGACATGTGTAAGTCCTTTTATGTCTTGCTAAGACTTTGATCAGTCCTTTGAACTGATGTAATGCTTTCCTTAACTTTAATGACTAAGTTACTTAAGTTGTTTCCTATGTTAGTCATTCTTACATTTGCTGCTTCTTCTTTTGAAGGTTTATATTTTTTTTTCATTTGTCTAATTCAGTGTTCTTTTATTAGTTAAAACATCATATGCAGAATTATTACTTTATACTGTTTATGTTTACGTTAGTCTAATTCAGTGTTCTTTTAGTAGTTACAACATCATTTGTTACAAATTCTTACAATTGACATAGTTTTAGTTGCATATGTGATTCATCTAAATACCTGAGGCGTTATTGTGGTTATTATTTCCCAATACTGAGTTTAGACATCGCGTGGTTTATTTGATGTCTGAATAGAATATGTATTTCCGTTAACCAGACATTTAATGTAAAGAAGAACATGGATTTTAAATTTTCTAAAATTGTAAAGTAGACGAAATCTGCCTAAGACAATTTATTTAATATCTCTTGAAAGACGACATTTTTTGTTCAACCCACAAAATCCTCATCATTTTCTAGGCAAAGTATCTTTAGCTCAACAGACGTTTTGACTCTAGAAATTGCTACATACAACTGACTGTGACTAAACACAGGTTGCGGCAGATACAATCCAACATTTTTCAATGTTTGTCCCTGGCTTTTATTGATTGTCATTGCATAGCATACTCTAACCGGGAACTGTCTTCTTCTTAAAATGAATGGGAGTTTTCCTTCTGCTGAAGTCAGAATAATTCTAGGAATTAGGACTTTGTTACCAATGTCAATTTTTTTTTCACTGAAACCTGAATAAGTTGAGTGAAATATATCGTCTATTGGATTATCACTTGGCTTGAGAAGTACTTCCTCTGGTATTTTAACCCACTCTGCCTCTTCTCCATCTCCTCCTGTTTGGGCAAATTCTTCTCCATCCCCTATTTTGAGTGTCCATTTTGAGAAATCTTCCAAGCTTAAAGCTCTTCCACCAAACTCTGTACCAGATCTTTGTAAACGCATATTCTGTGTCAGCACACAAATTTCACAATGACTCCACAAATATGAATTGTTTAATGAAATTGAAATGATCTCTCCTTTTGTTCCTCCTGGGATAACTGGAAGGATTTGTCTAAAATCTCCACCCAAAAGTACAACTTTACATCCAAATGGCTTCTCCTTGCTGTACAGAGGAGTCTCCCTTAGAATATCTTTCAACGTCTTATCTACGGATTCAAATGCATATTTAGAATCCATTGGAGCCTCATGCCAAATTATTAATGCTGTCTTTTGAAGCAATTATGTCCGTTGTGTTCCTTGTTTTATGGGGCAAGTAGAGTTCTCATCAATAGCGAGGGGAATTCTGAATCGACTATGTGCAGTTTGTCCTCCTGGAAGCAATAAAGAAGCTATACCTATTTAATTAAAGAAAGAGAAGTTATCACTCAGGATTAGCTTATGATTATTTTAAGGTAGTGATGGTGTTTATAGTTTAAATAAAGAATACAATTTTAAAAATAAAAAATAATATTCAACAGCATTATTAAAACGTAGTTATATGGTTAAACAGTTGAAGGTAAAATACTATGTAAAATTGTTAGTTACCTGAAGAAGCAACAACGAGGACAATTTTACCTGCTGCCCTCAATTTTGTGATAATAGCTTTATATAGGTAGGTTTTCCCAGTACCTCCATTACCATAAAGGAAAAAAAAACATTTGATTGTTGTTCCTCAACCGCATAAACAACCTTTCTATATACACTTCTCTGTTCTGAGTTAAGAGAGGATTTTAAAATCCCATGCTCTTCCTGAAGTGATCGAACATCATAATTCTGCTCTTCCATAATGAGACGATTTTTCAATTGGTCAAGCAGTCTTTTATCTAACAAAGTCATTCCTTGTATATCTTCTAGCGATCTTCCATTTTTAATAGAAGTTTTTGTAACTCAGCAAGAGTTAAATTTTTTATTTCATTCTCGCTTAATACCAAGGAAGGTAGCCTCAGTTGTTTTCTTCTCATTCTCAATATATCGTCACTGATTTTATGCCAATTATATTTCAAAAAAATGATTAGCATCTGAAATATTGCAAAATAGCAGAATAGTCACAAATAAATCTCTCATTTGAGAAGCACTTGCCCAATGATTTGATTCATATATGACTTCATGCCATTCACCATCATCTTCTAAAAGACCATGGTGAAATTACCCGAGATTTCGCGCGCGGCGAAAGCGCGGTTGTCTTTCGCGGGGTGTTGGTGTCTGAGACCTCGCTTTTCGGGAAGGAATGAGGAGTCGCCACGCGGTTTTTGTATTTTGAGCCCAAACGTTGAGAAACGGCTTTAGTGAAAATGGTGTCGTTTTTATTGGTAGCAAAAACTTAGGAAAAAACTTTGAAAATGGGGAGTCATTTTTATTGTTAGCAAAAACGAGTAAAAAGCTTTTTGAGTACCATAGATTGTTAGGTTCGGAGGTCATGTTACGTTTCGGGAAGAGTATTACGAGATCACCCGAAATGCCTCGTATGACGGGTCTTTCTACCTTTCTCGAAAATGTGTGCGTGTGTGTGTGTGTATTTTGAAATGGGGGCTTGAAGGACAAGCTTAATCTTGGTTTGAATGTCAAACGTTGATTAGGTGACTTTGTTTGAAAAGACGAGCGTTTGAATGACAAACGTCGATTTTGAGACGGAAATGAGCGTTTGCGTGGCAAACGTCGATTTTGAGTTTCAAATGAGCGTTTGCGTGGCAAACGTCGGTTTTGAGTTTGAAATGAGCGTTTACGTGGCAAACGTCGATTTTGAGTTTGAAATGAGCGTTTGCGTGACAAACGTCGATTTTGAACTTTTTGAAAGAGAGTTCGAAGGACGAACTCCGGTTTCGAACCGGGCGAGTCATTGTTAACGATTTTTACGGAAAAAGCGTATTAAATGATTTTGAGTGTCAAATGGTGGCTTTTAGTTTGAAGATGAGCATTTGGATGCCAAACGTCATTTCGCGCGTTTTTGAAAGAGAGTTCGAAGGACGAACTCCGGTTTTAAACCGGGCATTACATTGTTAACGATTTTTACGGGAAAAAGCGTATTAAATGACATGCGATCAATAAATCGGGTTGCGACTCGGACTTTGAAAAGTAATTACTATCACGATCCAAACGGGTCGGACTTTGTAAATGACAGTATTTAAATGCGGTATCGACGGAATCAAACGATCCGGAATCGTAAATGACGATCGACGAGCCAAAACGGCTCGGAATTGTAAATGACGATCGACGAGCCAAAATGGCTCGGAGTTGTAAATGACGTTCGACGGATCAAACGGTCCGGAATTGTAAATGACAGAAAAGTAAATGACGATCGACGGATCGATCGATCCGGAATGGTAAATGACATAAAAGTAAAACGGAACGGGGTCGGAACGCCGTTTTAACCCGTGATTACTTCTCTTACAGGAAGAGAAGAGGATCGAGGGGCTAAAACATATCGGACCCCGTTAGACGGAGGCGTCTACATTTCAATAACGTGGTTCGAAACGGTTGTAGCGACTGGCGCGTAAACCGAGACGAAATGAGAGATCAGAGAGAGGGAGTTATACCTATGGCTAGGGTCGAATCCTTTGGCTCGGGGGTGTATACGGGATACGAAAAGTGGTTTTGAACGGTGTTTCGGAGTGGAAAGGGGCGTATTTGATCGAAATACAGAAGTTTCACGCGAATCGAGACGAACGGGAGCTCGAGAGGGGGTGAAACTGGCTTGGGCCGTGGGGTAGAGTGGTTTTTGAGAGTAAAAATGTTTTTTCAAATGGCTTTGACAGCCCTTCTATTTATAGGTGAAAATTCAGTAGGAGTCCGGCCGGACTTATCATGAAATCCAGGGGGTTTTGTGGTATTTTGGAATTTTGAGGGACTTACTGGCAATTTCTAAAAGTCTGCAGAGGGAGTCCGGTCGGACTGAGACTGTATACCAGGGGTATTTTAGTCTTTTGGCCTTGATTTCTGATTGAAGGGTGACTAGAGGGAGGTGGCATGCTTGCCACGTGTCCCATGACTCACCAAATGTGTGGGAGTTCGTTCCCGGGTCCCGGTTTTATCCGTTTTTTAAATAACAGTCCGGAAAATGTCCGAAACGCCCCCGGAAAGTGCCGGAAAGTGCGTTTTTTAGGGAAAGCCGTACTTTTACGTGCGATGACGTGTGTTAAGTACGCTTCGACATTGGGATGCTCGGGGCAGTCCCGGGACGTCTCGTTGGCTTGGCAACGGGGAGTTAACGAGTTCCGATCAACCTGGAGCGGGCCAGTTAGCAGATTTTGGTTAAGTTTCTGACGGATGTTGACGATCCGGATTTGGGTACTTACAGTTAGCCCCTCAGCGACGTCTCCTCCGAAGGAGGTGGGGTCATTGAAAAAAGATAAGGATCCAAATCAGGATGTCTTACTTTGAAAGACCTGGACGGTCCGCTGGCTGGACCCTTAGCGAAAGGATTCCTACGTATCCCGAGCGGGAATCAAGCCGATCATAGTTCGTAGGTGCAAGGGCCGCGCGTGGGGGCCTTGACCTGAGCGAGACTCTTGGGAGGCATCTAAACCTGAATGAGACCATTGCGAGGTACCCGAACCTGAATGGAGACTATTGGGAGGCGTCTGAACCTGGGACTTCTGAAACCTTCGAGGGCGTGTGGCGCCTCAGATCGAAATTGCTGGATCATACGAGGGCGTGTGGCGCCTCAAACCGGGGTTGCTGATACTTACGAGGGCGTGTGGCACCTCAAACCGGAGTTGCTGATACTGACGAGGGCGTGTGGCGCCTCAAACCGGAGTTACTGATACTGACGAGGGCATGTCGCGCCTCAAACCAGAGTTGCTGGATCATACGAGGGCGTGTGGCACCTCAAACCGGAGTTGCTGATACTGACGAGGGCGTGTGGCGCCTCAAACCGGAGTTGCTGGATCATACGAGGGCGTGTGGCACCTCAAACCGGGGTTGCTGATACTGAGGAGGGTGTGTGGCGCCTCAAACCGGAGTTGCGACGATCATACGTTTATCCTGAGACGAAGGCGTTCGTGCCTTGGATGCTGGGCTTACGATGACGGCCAGGTTTATCCTGCCGGGGATAGGGGTGACAAATGATGGGAACGGTTGTGTTAAACTGGCGTTATTAACAACACGAAAGGATTGACGTTCTAACCACGGGGTTAGGAACGGGATGTGGTCTCGGGAGAGACTGACACATCACTGGGGAAGAGTGTCCCGGATTCTGACGGGGTCAGTTAGGAACTGAAGGGGTTGATTGACGTTTCTTCCGTAGACGGATGGTCTTAGGATCCTGCTGGGGAGGAGTGTTCGGGCTTACGGCTGGCCGAAGAGGGATTGTTGTGCGGGCTTACCTTGATGGCCGCTGAGGTGGGATGATCGGGCTTACGACTGGCGGCCGGGGAAGTGAACGATGGTGAAAACCACTAGAAATTTTAACGTCAGAAGACGGAGGTGTAACTGGAATGTCCGGAGACATGATTGAGCGTTTGAATGTCAAACGTCAACTGAGGATTGAATTTAACGTCTGGAGACGGAATCGCGATTGGAATGTCCGGAGACATGATTGAGCGTTTGAACGTCAAATGTCAACTGGGAATTGAATTTAACGTCTGGAGACGGAATTGTAACTGGAATGTCCGGAGACATGATTGAGCGTTTGAACGTCAAACGTCAATCAGGAATTGAATTTAACGTCTGGAGACGGACGTTAGTGAAGACTAATTGGAATTTAACGTCGGGGGATGGGATGTTAGAAATGTCTAACTGGGGGAAATTTTACACTTTTGGGGGCCAAAAGGGGTAAAATTGGAACTGCCAAAAGTTGAGGGGCTGAATCGGAAGGAATCTTTTCTGGTGCACTAAGAGTCCGGCCGGACTTGGACTGAGTTTGACCAGATTCAAATCAGCTCCAAGTCCGACGCAAACCAAACCATTTCCCCCATTAATTCCAACGAGAGAGGAGAGAAAGGAGAGAAAATCTTCACCCCAAATTGTGAGGTTTGCTCAGATTTGTGAAGGAAAATTGCTATGGAAGGTGATTTAGAACCATTGGCTCGCCATGGAAGGATCGATGACGAAAGAACGCGGTTGGTTCGGACCATTCGAACCAATATTCATCCATTGAATCCGGCGGAGTTCTACCCGGCTAGGGATAAACACAACTCCAAAGGAGGGATCGAGAGACAAGTAAGCTTCCCTCAAATTCCATTAATTTTAAGAATGTGCATAGTTTAAATGTTAGAAATTTGACTAGGAATGAGTTAGGGATTTTGGTGCCCGGATTGGGGCTTTTGACTTTGCTATGAACCTTTGTCGAAATTGACTAGGATGTAGTTCAATTGACACTATGGGTAGATGACATAAAAATTTTGGTTGCAAAATTCCATGTCTAGATGCATTTTCCAAAATTAAAGTAGCTTTAATTCGGGACGGATTAAATTTTCAAAATGTTCGAAAAGATTTGAAAGTTTCGGTTTCGACGGAGTTTTCGGAGGGTTTTGAAAGTTTCGGTTTCGACGGAGTTTTCGGAGTGCTTTGAAAGTTCCGGATTTGATGGAGTTTTCGAAATGCTTTGAAAGTTCCGGATTCGACGGAGTTTTCGAAAGGATGGAAATATATGTAGGAAATGAATGAGAACCGTATCTGCATTACATTCTTTTGACATGCGTTCGTGCATTCTGTTGACGTTGCTTCTGTATTAACGTATCCTTGCTTTGTTCACCTGCAGGGGCGAGGGAAGGTTGATGTTGACAATCAGAAGAGTCGGGGAGCCTTTGAGGCAGTGCGAGCGCTGTGGGAGGTACTTCCGGATGAGGCTCGAGAGGGAGAGAGGAGTCCACGGCAGCTGGTGATCGACTCCGGGTTGGCTGGGTTTATCAGTGCGGTAGCTGCGATAGCTGCGACGCAGAGGGCCAGGTCCATGTACGTAGCTCTGAGCGAGTACTGGTGGGATACGACCCACACTTTCCATTTCAGATGGGGGGAGGCGACGGTGACTCCCACTGACTTTGCCGCTATCACCGGGTTGCCGACCTATGGCAACACGCTGGTGTGGGTGGATGGCTATACCCCGAGGCGCTTGTCCTGAGCCACTGGTTTTGATATTACCGATGCCAGGGGCTTAGGCATTCGGTACAGGCCGATGGAGGTGCATCTGCAGACGGGTATTGCTGATTACTTGGATGGGTCTCTGAGGATGACCGCGGAGCGCCTGGCTCGAGGGTTTCTATGGTTCGCATTGTCAGCGACTTTGTTCCCGACTTCTGACACATCCTGTCACTTCCCTCTGCTCGGGTCACTGACAGACTTGGATGCCGTGAGGGGGTATGCATGGGGGGAGGCTGGACTGGCCGAGCTCTACCATTCCCTGGACAGGTTCTCGCGGGGAGAGGAGAACTCCCTGAGCTGTTTCTCGCTTGCTCTGGATGTAAGTTCACGTCTTTTTCTCTTCCTTGTCTCTTTTATGTACTCGTATGTATCTGCTCTGTAGCTGACATAACTTTCCATTTGCTTGGCAGGTCTGGTGCTATGAGGTGTTCAGTCCGCAGGAGTGGGACATTAGGGAGGCGTATCGACCCCTGTTCCCCACCAGACTGGTTTGGCAGAAGAGGGCGAAGAAGGCGGTCTCGTCGAGAGTGGGTACTCGACTGACATACGAGGAGGTGTCCCAGGCACTGAACCGGGAGTTCTCTGAGAGGATCCAGCTGACCTGGTGGAGTCGGTTCCACACTGTCGCGGTTCAGGTTGCTAGCGAGGTTACGCGGCGGCGGAAGCTTCTGGTGGGACTTCATTGCGACGCTATGTACCTGGGGGAGAGGGTGACCCGTCAGCATGGCCCGGGGTCACTTCCGATGGTGCCGGTGGATCCGCCTCTGCGCATGCAGCATCCTTCGTCGATGCCGATGGAGGAGTTGGAGAGGTATAGACAGGGCGTGTTCTATACCGAGTACGTCATAGCGGGGGCCGACTATGAGACTTTCTTGAGGATGAGGCTGAGGAGCCCGCAGGTGCAGCACAGGGAGGGCGAGGGCCCTGGATATCCCCGCGATCTCCCGCTCCCACGCGCTAGGCTGGCGTACGAGGGGCTGGATGGTTCGCGCAGGCGACTGGTGATCCCGATCCCGGAGGAGCCGAGACCTCGGTATAGGGTGGACCCCAACACTTCGGTGAGTGCTTTTGATTTTCTGCATTTGATAGTAGCATTCTGCAAATGTTGCATCTGTACTTTCTGCTCGTCTTTTGATGACTTTCCTGGTTCGCAGGTGTCTGGCCGCACGTACAACGAGGCTATGAGACTGGTGGACGGGTGGGCCGCCTACGCTAGGAGGCTCGTGGAGTTTATGAGGTGCAGTTCCCGGAGGAGCGTGGATGTTCGTGAGCCGAGGCCGTCTAGGCCGAGAGGTTCGTCTGCTCCCACGGCTGGGTTTGGAGCTCATCCTCCTTCGCACTCGGGGTACGAGAGGGCAGAGTCTTCGAGTTCGCAGGCGCAGAGGAGGCCTTTCGCGTATTCCCGCCTGGAGGAATTCAACGACTTCTTGTTTGCGACGGATCCGGCAGCTGCGGAGCAGTGCGTCGAGTGCTCGGATGACGAGCAGGACTCGGAGTAGTCCTCCTTTTCATTGCTTTTAGACAAAATGTATGTATCGTTTGGAATGATTTGACTTGAACTGTATTTGAAAAGGCGCCCGTGGGGCGGAACCTGTACTTCGCGCATCTATTCTGTGATCACCTTCTTTTTATTTTCGGCAAATAAGCAAGTAGGTTAATCAAAAATAAATAAAATGAAACATGCATTAAAAATTGAACGGGTCAAAATTTAAGCCTATATGCACTGATTATTAATTATTTGCACTGTTGCACGAGCCCGGGGCGGAAGGGATATTGACATTGGTTAAATGAAACCAGGGGCAGCACGCAGATTCATAAGGCATGAACAGGGCATTGTTTGGAATTGCTTCCAATTTAGGAGCAGCTGGCTGCAGAGTTGACCAGGTCAATCAGTAAGGGAGTCCGGCCGGGACCGAGGGGTGAGTTTTCAGAGTCTTTTAAATTGCAGTTTCAGCTTTGCAATTTGTTAAGAACTGCGCATTCACCTCTGATCAGTTAGCTGAATTCTCTCAAATTCCCAAGGTTTCCTTCACTTTCTTTCATGGCTCCCTTTCCTAAGCTATCGTCTCGGATGCAAGAGCGATACTTGGAAAACTTTCAGTCGTGGGTACGGAACCACACGAGGCAGAACAAAGGGTTTTTCGAAGGTCAGCATGATGAAATCTGCTTGGGCTTTGAAGGAGCTCATGCCGATTGGGATCTTTTGAGAGCCGCGTCTCGCTTCGGGACGTACGGAGGAATGTGTACAACTTTTCGTACAACGAAATCACTCCTACGTTTGAAGATTTCCGGCCATTCGGGAGGACCCGAGACGGAATGCCTAGTTCTTCCGTATGCCGGTGGCATGGCCACCGTTGAGAAGCTAGTGTCTTTGCTTGGTATCTCTACCGGAGAAGCATACGGGATGCCGATATTGAACACCGATTATGTCGACATTTCGGGACCGCCCGATAGATTTGCCGGAGCCGAGGGGAGCGTCTTTGCGTGGGGCAGCGTTTGCTGCGTGCGCGATCGCTACTCTGTTCACGTTCACGTCCTCGGGTGTGTGCCATCACAACAGACCGGACTCGGTGAGGCAAAGGCCTGAGCGGGGAGACATCGTGCCGTTGGTCTTGGGCGAGACATTCCCTGGGCATAGGTCGGATGGCGACCGGTAGCCGATACATGTGGGGAGGAGTCCCGCTATGCTTACCATGTGGTTGAGGGAGAGACCGCAGATGATGCCCGAGGTGCCAATGTCTTGTGACGCTTGGTCCTTCTCTCGACGTCCTCTCGGTGATAGGGGGCAATCAGCCGAGCCGGAGCTCTGGATGGCCGGACTCCGCACGCATCACTTGCGATGGTGGGTTCCCCATTGGAAGTTACAGACTTGTCGGACCGCTCAGAGGGTCTATTGGTTATCGAGTGCCGAGGCCGTCTCGCACGTCTTTCTACATTCCATCGTTGGTTCTGCGACAAGACGGGCCGGAGCAAAGTGCCATTGACGGGCTTAGTTCATGCCGCTACCTTCGAGGTGGGATCTCGCCGATGGAAGATCCTTCGACGCTATTGCTACTCACACGGTGGTGGCAATACACGTCCTTTCCTGCCAGGTTCTCTTTCACCGGAGAGGGGGCACCGCTTCGTCTACGCAAAGATCCGAACCGGTATGAAGAGTGTATAGGGGAGACACAGATGTCTATCTTGTGGAGACGGAGTGAGCCGTTCGGGTGCCGGACACTTGACAGCTCGACCTTGAGGAGGACCGGCGGAGCTAATCCCGGGGATCGTACCGGGAATGACATGGCCGACTATGAGGCCACGATCGATCGGAGGCCAATCAAAGCACGGTCATGATGGCTCGAAGCGAGGCGGCTCGAGACAGAGCTAGGGAAAGGGATGCGTTGACAGCCTAGTTTGACGGAGGCGTCGAGAAGGGTCCCTGAGCCAGGTAGAAGGACTACCGAGTATTCCCTGTGAAGGTGAAGAACACTCGCCGCGGGAAAGGGAAGGGGAAGAAGGATGAAGGACCAAGTTCGGGAAACTAGGTTGACCTTGTCGTCCCGTAGTATCCACCCATTGTCATTGCGTACACATTAACCGATTAATGTTTTATTGTAGTTTTGCTAGCGTGTAGCGAGTCAAGAGTTGACCGTGCTTGAACTCATCAAAGATTGTTTTAACCGTCATGAATTTGTAGGTTAAATGAAAAGAGTTTTTCGAAACACAAGCAATTGATGCTTATTGTATTTTTTTTTGTTTTTGTTTTTAGACCGAACCAATGATGGCCGCCTACGTTCCCTTTTACAATTGGACTAAGGGGCTCAGGTCACCGTAGTTCGACACTTTAGGTGAATTTGAGAAAACAAAGACAAAAGAAGTGCGACTCGTTTTTACCTCGGATCATTAGCGGGAATGTATCCAGCTTGGGTATTACTCTTTTGGCACTTTAATTTTACCGAAGGGACGGTGTATGGGGAAGGAGAGTTGACTCGTGCTCTTCCTCAAACGAAGTATCTCATGAGCTTGCTTCCGTTCACGGGGTTAACGAAAGGGTTCCCCGTCCAAGTCTCGTTAGCTTCATGGCTCCTCCTGAGAAGATTCTTTGTACCACGAACGGTCCTATCCAGTAGGCTCCCACTTTCCGAGGGGATTGGTCCGCGTAGGAGGCTTTTCCTTTAGCACCAAGTCGCCTTCTCTCGATGTCTCGGATCTTGACTTTCTTGTCGAATGCTCGGGCCATTCTCTTTGGTAGGCTCGAGTGTGTTCCATGGCTTTCAATCTGCGCCGTCGAGTAGAGCAAGTTCGTCGTGACGGCTCAGAGCCATTCGACTTCATTGATCCCGTTTTCCAAGAGGACTCGGAGGGATGGAATTTCCAATTCCACGGGTAACATCGCTTCCATTCCGTAGGTAAGCGCGAACGGAGTCTCCCCGTAGCGGCCCGACCGATGTTCTCGTATCCCCGCAGGGCTAGATGTAGCTTTTCGGGCGCTCCCGACCTCCGGTGGTCATCTTCCCGATTATCATGGCGAGAGTCTTGTTGGCCGCCTCTACCGCACCATTGGTTTGTGGTCCTGTAAGGAGAAGACTTGTGACGCGTGACTCGAATTCGGTCGAAGTTGGTCACAATCTCCTTCGAAGTGGGTCCCATTGTCGGAGATGATCTCGCTGGGCACTCCGTATCGGCACATGATGTTCTCTCGGATGAACTCGGCCACCTTCTTAGAATTCAAGCACCTTGTACGATCTGGCTTCTACCCATTTGGTGAAGTAGTCGATCGCGACTAGAATGAACTCGTGACCATTGCTCCTCGGTGGAGTGATCTTGCCGATGACGTCGATTCCCCATGTGGCGAAAGGCCATGGCGTAGTCATGCAATAGAGTTCATGAGGAGGGATGTGATTGAGGTTGGAGAACCGTTGACATTTGTCGCAGCCTTCTGACGAACCGGATGCGCCTGTTTCCATTGATATCCAAGAGTATCCCATACGGAGGATGATCTCGTGTCAATGCTCGGGCGTTCATGTGCGGACCGCAGTTCCGTTGTGAACTTCTGCTCATTAGCTCGCCGGGCTTTTTCTTTGTTTACACACCGAAGGAGTGGTCCTTGGTGGCGCTTCTTGTACAACATACCCCGTAATGACGAAATGGGATGCCAGCGTTTTAATGCCATCATGTTTTTGGCTTTGATCCCTTCTTTGTATTTTCCATCTTCATTTGTGAAGGAAGCTTCTCCGTTTTGGAGGTACCGGTAAATTTGATTGTACCAGGTTCGTCGATCGTTTCTTTTTTATTTCGATCTCACAAAGAATAGGCGGGTGTTTCCCGTCCGCCTATTCTCGAGGGGTTTTACCGCTTTCCCATCGGGAATTTCGACAAGAGAGGCGAGGGTTGCTGCAGGCATCTGCGAAGCGGTTCCCTGTCTCTTGGCAAATAATGAAAAGAGATGTCCTTGAACCGAGCAATGAGCTCCTCCATGTACGTGTGGTACTTCCGGAGGCCGAATCTACCGTCTTCCATTTGTTGGACACTTGATTGATGATCAATGCCGAGTCTCCGTATACATCCAGCTTCCGAGATGTTGCGCCGAGGGCGGCTTCCGCACTCCGCCGCACAAGCTTCGTATTCGCCGCATTGTTGGTTGCTTCAAAATTCACTTGATGGCTATGGGAGTATGCTCGTCCCTGGGATCGACAAGGAGCATTCCAATACCATTCCCTTCTTGTTGGCTGCCCCATCGAAGAAGAGTTGCCGCCGGTTTGCGCCGTCGAGTGAAAAGATTCCGTCGTCCGAAACCGTGGATCGTGACCCTTAGGTTCACTGCTGGGAAGTCGGCCACTGATCCGCCATTACTCGCCCTTTGTTGATTTTCTTCGACCATGTACTTGATGTCGAACTCATCCAAGAAGAATGACCACTTGGCTAGTCGCATTGACAGGGATGGCTTGTCAAAGAGATATCGGACGGGTCCATTGTGGAGACCAGGAGCACTGAATGTGACTGCATGTAGTGTTTCGGTTTCCTGACAACCCATACCAAGGCGGTACAAGTTTTCTCTAATGCTGAGTAGCTGAGTTCACTTCCTTGAAGCTTCCGGCTTACGAAGTAGATTGCATGCTCAACTTTGGAATCTTTCTCGTTCTTGTGCGCATTGCTCCGATTGACGTGTCTCATCGATACAGGAGTAGTGGCTTGTCTTCATGTGGCGGGCACAATCGGGGGATTCACCAAGTAGGTCTTGATTTTCTCGAAAGCCGTTTGGCACTCGAGTCCCATTTGATGTCGGCATTCTTCTTCATCAGCTTGAACATGGGCTCGCAGAGAGATGTCAACTGGTTGATGAAGCGACCGATGTATCGAAGTCTTCCCATGAAGCTCTTCACTTCGTCAAAGTCCGAGGCGGCTTCATGTCGATGATGGCCTTGATTTTCTTGGGATCGGCTTCGATACCTCTTTCGTGACCATGTACCCCAAGCACCTTGCCGCGCTTGACGCCGAAGGTGCACTTCGGCAGGTTCAATCTCATGGAGTGTTTTCTCGAGTCTCGTCAAGAACTTTCTCGCATCTCGTCATATGCCGCATGTCCGATCCTCCGGAGCGGATGATCATGTCGTCGACATATACTTCGATTTCCTTGTGAATCATGTCATGGAAGAGGGTCAGCTGCAGCCCGCCGGTAAGTAGCCCCAAATTCTTCGTGACCGAACGGCATGACCGTGTAGCAATATGTCCCCCACGGAGTGGTGAAAGCGCCTTGGCTTGATCCTCCTCTGACATCTTGATCCGGGTCAGTATCCAAACGAACCCGTCCACGAAGGATTTTACTTCGAAATTTGCCGTGGTGTCGACCAAAGATGTCGATGTTAGGCAAAGGAAATCATCTTTAGGGTCAGCCTTGTTGAGATCCCGAAATCCACACAAAGATCTCGACCTTTCCATTGGCCTTGGTGACCGTCACGATGTTGGAGAGCCAAGTCGGGTACTCAATCACTCGATGAAACCAACTCGGAGCATTTTCTCAATTTCTTCTTTAACTTGCAAGGACCACTCGCTTGATCTTGCGCAGCCTTCGCTTGACAGTGCTTCGATTCGGGATCCAGGGAATTCTCGTGCTCCACGATCGAGGGATCGAGTCCTCGGCATGTCCTGGTATGACCAGCGAACACGTCAACATACTCCCGAGGAGGCTTATCAGTGGCTTCTTTTTCTCGCATCGGCGAAGAAACCGCCCACTTCAGGTCTCTTTAGGCTCTTGCACCGACCCTGTGTTCACTTTGGTCATAACCTCTTCGGCAGCTTGGGCCCGGTTGTCCTCTTGGTCAACTACACGCTTGAGAACTTCTTTAATGTATTGTTCGTTTAATGTGTCTGCTTTTTTATCAATCGAGTTATTAACGTCTTTTAAGTTGTTTGTTAACTTATCATTTGTTAAAGTGGCAATGAGAGGATACTCCGAAAGGTCAGACTTTTCATTAAGCAAGAACGGAAATACATGGTTGTCTACATTATCATAGTCTTCCGGCGTAAGGCCGTTAGACGACTCGTAGGACTCGGACTTTTACAAGGACTCGACTCGCAGGGTTTGAGACCGGGTTTAGGGAGATGTGGGTGCGGGCCCAGCCTTGTCTTCCGCCTCGTCCCGGCTTGCCCTTCGTCCGTGAAAGTTACCCAATTCTTCAAATGGCATTGCTGGATGCTTCGATGAGGGTGCTGGATCGAGAGGCTTGGCTTCGCCGTCCCAATCATGGCAATCATGCTATTTTTGAGCCCAGTCAATCGTTTGGCACCTCCATGACTTCTTCAAAAGACTCAGAGAGCCGGTCCACCGAGAGCGTCTTCTATGAATTCCCGGTTCCTTCGCTTTGGAGTTACTGTCTCGAATGTGGCCTCGGCGCTGATCCGAACAATCTGTTTCCCGTGAAGAGTACCTTGAGTTGCTCTTCCGCATCCGGGATTCCCTTGAATGTATACTCATGGCCGGATCGTGGTGGCAGCTTGGTCCAGGTAGAGCCGTGATGTCGAGGAACGCTCCTTATCGGATTAGCTTTGAGTCCTCCGAAACGCTGAGGTCCCGTGCTAGCTCCATCCTTTCGTAGTCTCGTGGCCGACTATCCTCGCTTCTTTCTCATCTTCATCAGCTTCCACTGCTTGTCTCTCGCCTCTGCTTGCCGGGTTCCGCCGCGGTCCCTCGCTTCCGCTGCTTGCCTCGCCGGTCCCCCTCGCTTCGTTGGTTCCCTGTCCGTCCCCGCCTCGCTGCTGTTCCCTTGGGTGAAGTAATGAGCGAGGTCGAAACCGTAAGGCCTGAGGTCGGGTGTGCCGTCTGAGGTTCCCCTTGCGGGCCGTCGCCGTGCGCGGCGAGCCTTTTGTTTCCTTGATGTCACCGGTGTTGGCACATAGCCAAGCCCCCCGGACCGTGGTGTGGTCCTCGACTTCAATGACTTGGTGTCGGCCTTGTAACCTTTTGCCAAGCCCCGTCCTCCCGGGATGAAGTTCATGAGTTTCATCATCTTCATGGCGGGAGGAATCTTGTCGTGAGACAAAGGAAGGTCCACGTTGCATATTTGGATCTTGGAGGTCTCCGTGAGTGAATCCAGCTTAATGCCATGTCGTCATTATGCTTGATTTCTAACACCGGAATGTCGTTGGTGCCGGGTCCCCTGTGGTGACGCCTGTCGCCGTAGATCGTGGTTAGCTCGCTTGCCTTGCATGAACTTGAGGCACCGATGAAGGGTGGATGCCACGCCATTGATTTGATGCAGCCGTGGACGCCCAGATGGCCGTGAAAGTGATTGGAATGTCCAACACTTGGAATTCTGGGGATCATCCGCTTCACGAACCAGATATTAAGAGTAGCAACCCCGAGAACCGTACGGAAGTAGAGTCATAGGCCTCGACAGTATGGATCGAAGGCTTCAGATCCGTAGGCTTGATGTCAAGCAGTCCATCATCTTGGCGGGCAAGACATTCATTCCGGAACCTCCGTCTACCAACACGCGAGGAAGGCGACGCTCAGTCCAAACTGGATCATGATGTAGAGCGGCTCATTGTGATCAGCCCCAAATTTTGGAAGGTCCAAATCGGAAGGTGATAATGCTGCCATAGTGGGATGTTGCCGATCATCCGAATGACTTCGTCTCGGGGTTGCGCCCACGGGACCATGGTACGGGCAGCTTTCCTCTAGCTTGAGCTTGTGAGGATACGAAGATGTGAGCAGGACCAAAGGGAAATGTTCGCCCGGGTTTGCTTGAGCCGAGTGAGGATCGGGTCCTCTTTCACGGAACTTGCGTCTTCGGCCGGGCCGGGTTGCGCTCTGCTCCGTCGGCTTTTTGGTGGCCTTAGGTGGTAATGCATGGATTTGACCCGATCGGGTTAGAACGCCGACATCGTGCTTGGTTCCTTCGAACAGCCGCTCCGAGTTGAGCCATAGTTAGAGGAGGATTCCTCGTGAGCATAGGGCCATATGTCTTCCCTCAACTCATTGGATTGTAGATGTATTCCCTGAGCTTCAGCACTTGACGGATTCTCGTCCCGTGATACCGGCTTCAGGTGCTCTCCAAGGGGAGGTAGTTTACGATTGACGCAGCCGCTCGAACGTCGCGCAACAAAGGCCGTCGAACCGAATCGTGCCAGACCCTCCGGGAGGTTGGAGAGTTCTCGGCTCAAGCGAACAGCCTCCTTGATCTCTTCACGGTATATCGCGCCTTTCCTTCTTGCCGAGCATACTCAAGGCATTCTCGGGAGTTTGGGTCCGGCGATATTCACGGTTTGCTAATTTTCCTCCGCTTCGGCCCTGTATCAACTTTCTTGCAATGAGCTCGCGTCGAGAGTTAGTGCCTCGCGTTTCTTCCCATGTGAGAATAGCCGTGCTTTTGAACCGCGTGCGGCAGCCTAGGTAAACCTCCATCAGGAGAGTTTTCCTTCTGTTTTTATCTCGAGTGGCGGTATGTCGGAAGGTGAGTACACGGCTTCCCGAACATCTCGCCCATGTGATCGGTTGCCGTCACCCCGCCGATCGTTTCTGTAAACGAATGTCGCAGTCTGTGGAGTTTCCCTGAGTAGTTGCTCGAGACGAATTTCCATCTTCCTCTTGTTTTTAAATAGACCTTCCTCTCTCAGTTGGCCTTTCAATTTGAGTGCGGAAATGATCCGTTTCCATCCTCCCAGACCCTCGGGAGTCCGGCTTGTTGACTTCATGCCCGGCTTGGAAGAGAATGGTTTCATCGTCTTCGTCGTCGCTTTCACAGAGAACTTGCTTTCCTCGGGGAGGTAAGCGCCGGGATTCGCTCGCCGTGTCGTTTCCATCTCCTAGGTCATCGGGGACCGTTGACCACCCTCGTCGGCAGGGGGTTGGGATGAGAACAGACGGTAGTCGAGGAAGTTGCCGTGAGCAAAACCCCCCCAGAGGTCGAACTGGTCTAGAGTGGCCTCTCAGCTTTCGTCTCAAGCCGCTTGTGACACTTTAAGGGCTTGGTCCCCGTAGGTCTTCCGAGCTTGGTTTTCGTCCCAGAGACGGTTTTCTTGAGCGGCTAGTTCCATGAGGGCTTTCCTTGCGAGATCAAAACATTCTCCGTAGGTACGCACTGTCCGACTAGTGTCCGTAACCGTGATCACATCCAAATCTCCGAATGGCGGAAACACTTGGATTACGTTGACGAAGGGAGTCGGACTGGGACATTCCATGCGGCCTTCCTGATCTCGATTACCAAGAAATTTGCCCATATCTGCTTGATTGAACACACAGGGGTGTTGAATTCCCGCAATGTTGACAGCCTCGTGATCTCGCTCGATCGCTAAGTCTATCGTAGCTAGCGCCGCCGGCGGGATGTCTGAACTGTGACCGTGACGACACGCGGGAGCAGACCGAACCGGAGCATGTTGGCGCGAGGTGGTCATTTCCAGTATCGTCTAAGCCGACTGCCTTTCGGGGAAGACCTTCTACGTATGTTTTCGGGTAGGCCGCTGAAGCGTTCCCGAGGTTGATCTCGATTAGAAGTGACGAGGGTGAGGAACTTGATCCTCCTTCACCATGCCCACTTGGCGCTTGACGGCGCTTGAGGGTATAAGCTTAACCGATGCGCACGGCCGAAGTTGCCACCGGAAGCCGGTAATTTCTAAGTGTCATGGGATGAGCTCACGAGCTCGTTTGGCCAGGCCTCGTTTACCATGAGCAGTGCGATCGTATCGCTCGAGGAGTAACTTTCGCGTTGTGTAATCCGGGACGATCAGGACCGGATCCTTGGTATCACTGTGATATCCGGAATGGGGATGATGCTGGGACGAAATCGCCGTCGCGGGCTCACTTCGATCGAGGGATTCTTTGTCGTGTCAACCAGCTTGCTTCCACCGTCTGTCGGATAGCCGCTCAGTACCGGACGCGAGCTTGGACAATTTCCATGGTATTTCTGAGCCATGGTCATAGGTGACCCCATCGGAACCGCTGTGCCGTCCCCGAAACCGAGCATGTGAATGCAGAGGGTCCGCCCGCGGGTCCGGCCGCGTCCTCGACTCCGGAGAGTCCCGATTCGTCGTCGGTCCGACGGCTCAACCCAAACGTGTGTGGGATCATATTATGGTCCGGTGCGCTTCGGAGCGGGCTAGAAAAACATCATGCCCTTCATTCGAGAAGAGGGGTGCAA